>JABUQX010030647.1:0-23014 GCA_015478945.1 Trachelipus rathkii
TAAGAAAAAAAAAAATAAAAATAAAGTAATGAGTTAAGTAAGTAAGTAAATAAAAACTAAATTAGTAATTAGCAACTAATAAGTAATGAGTAAGTAAGTATAATAATATAAAAAAAACTAAATTAGTAAGTAAGTAACCAATACTTAAAAAGTATATTAACGTTAAGTTTTGAAAAACTCTTACATGTAAATTTAATTTCTACAACTCGATTATATGTTTTAAGAAACCAGTAAGCTTAGGTAATATTAAAACGCGAAACCGCTTTAACTAACCAATTTATTTTAAAAACAGTTATTAAACATAATTAGGCGACCTTATAATTAATACTTGAAGAAAAGATAAAGGTATAAATATTTCAGAAATGAATTTCGGAAAATACCAGTGTTGTTGCTACTCATCATCGTATCCACATGGCAAAGCAATCTCATAAATGAAAAAAGAAGAAACAAAGAATTTTTATAATGTTTAGTTCTATATCGTACAGGAGAAGTTAACTTCATAGAAGGAATACCTCGATCTAGTCATCTCCTTAGAATGTCCTCCAGACATTAAAGAAACAATCATCAAGACAACTAAACTAGTAACCAACGTCAAAGAATCATTTCTACTACCATCGTTCGAAACCACGTTTCTAAATGTTTCAACACACCAAAGGGCTCACCAATGGGAATTCAAGCTAATGACCATCCGAGTAAAAGTGTTAGCCCAGAAACTGAACGAAGTAAGTGAATTACCCTTGGATCTCTGCAAGATCGAAAAGGAAGCGAGCCGCTTTGATTTGGAAGGAGAGCGGTCCTCAACATTCTTTTTGGCACTGCTACCGATAAACAGGTAAAACTACTTAGAAAGAAATCAACATTTCTTTAGGTACATATGCCTCTACCTCAAATTTATTGATTACTGAACTAAAGGAACAGTTGAAAAGCGAATACTCGTACTTTAATAAACTTTAGGGATAGCTTTACAAAAATTAATAGAATTTCAGAATAGATCTAAGTGCTACGCACAATTATAAATAAACCCAATTGGGAAGGCATCAGGGCCGTTAATAAAGATTTAATTGAACAAACAGTTTACATAACATCCACCAAATCCACCAATTAGTGATAAATTCACTCCCAACTCGCTAAAAACAAAATAACAACTCACAACTTTTTTCTCCCATCTTCCTATTGCCTTTCATACTAGAAATGAACAAAGAGACTAAACTTCACACAGTCATTCCTCTAGAAACAAAAACTTATCAAACTTTTCTAACTTATTCTTGGACTATCCAATCTGCAGCTAGCCCCTATGAACTAATCACCTTAATTCCTTTTATCTCAGTAGAAAATTCATCTCGTATAAACTTATACCTTTTCCTACTCATCTCCTTTAAATTCAGATCTTTTAGTTCGAGTTATTCATGTAACAAGACCCAAATTCAATTATTTTGTTGAATATGGAATCGGGATGATACACTTTATTAAAGGAATCGGCACACGTCTCTGTCGACATGTAGGCAATTAGCCATTTTCCCCGAATCCCAAGTGTTTGCTTCCATTGATGATCAGTCTTGATTTACTGTTACTATCCTTTAATCTTGAATTCATATACGAATTTTTCTCGCATGCCCATTGCAGAATATAAGTTCTATAAAACCTTATACCTCGTTCGCTTTATGACACTTACCCTCATTTCTTTTTCAGAAAAAGCTACGGCTTCCGATTGCAGTGAGAGAGAAACCAATTCTATCTAGCAAACGCTCTAATGGACGTTTATGTCTGTGTACTATTCTCACGGATGTGCTTTCATGCTCTTCTAAGTTCGTTAAGAACCCTATTCACCTTGAAAAGAACATTACACCACTTTCTTCCTTATATTTCTTATTCTGATCACGTTTTATTTTTACTTTTATTCTTCAATTTGGCTTTACCTAACATTTCTTCTGTTTTGTTCCCTAAGTTTCAAACCTTAAAAGAAATTCATTGGAATCAAAGATTGGATCAATTAAACCAGACGATGCACCCTTTTACTCCGTATTTTCCCCAAATAAAATTCATTCCATACATTGGAGGAGGAACTTCTGGAACGATCTTTTTCCTCATAGTTCTTGTCATTGCATATTTCGTTTGGACTAAAAGAGTATTCCTTTGCAAGATGTGCATGCCCAAAGTACCCATTCAAACTGAAAGCATCCCACTTCAGGCCATCCCAACATCTAATGTACGTATCCAACTAGCACCTGAAGATGCTCCTTTAAATAACCTGGTTCAGATAAGATCTCGACCCAGCTCCCCAACTCCTGTCCAACGTTTGTCTTTACTTCCAAGACCTCCTATGCCTCCTCCTAACATTCGAGCTATTACTTCCTCTGAAAATCAAGCGACTTATTCTAATTAAAAAATCAATCCTTAAGTAAAGATTCTCCCGGGGAGGGGACCTTTGTAGTACGTCATCGTACTTTTAATTCGGAAATGTATTCCATCCTTTTAATTAGATTCCATCATTTTAATCAGATTCCAAATAACGATCATAAACGTTTTTTTATTTTGAAAAGCTAGAGTTGTACACTAAAAAAAAACACAAAAAAGAAACAAATATTCTTGCTCGTAAATGCGACGTACAAGAATTCCGGTATGGCCTTTTTGTAATGCCTTGCTTGGTTGGCGGTTTGTTTGACTATTTCTCAATGCTTGCAAGTCTCGTCTTTCTCTCAAGTTGTTTCCATTGTCTTTTCCTGGTAAACTGTATAGGATTTGATTGGTGAAACGCTTGTGCTTGAGTAATAAGTGGATCTATTAACCCTTTCTCCTTTCAATATATATATTATAACATATTATATATATATATATTATATTATATTATTATATATATATATATTAATATATTATTATATCTATATATATATATTATAAATATATTATATTATAATATATATTTTATAATTTATATATATATATAATATTATTATTATATATATATTAAATATTCCTTGTGTGCTTGTTCCAGTTTACCTGGCTTTAAAATTATAATAATAAATTTTATTGTGTGAATTCATTAGAATTCATTCACTTTTCAAGGGGCTTATCTTTATATATATTTTATTATATTATATTATTATATATATTTATATATTATATTTTTTATATATATTAATATATTATTATATATATATATATATAAATATATATATATATATATACTTATATATATATATAATATATATATATATATATATATATATAATGATTATAATATCTATATTTACAATTATCTCCTAGAATATGAATGTGTAATTTACCAATTATTATTGTTCTAGGTGGGCCTATAGTCTTTATTGATAGAGTACAGAAAATATTAATTTTATGTTAAATCAAAGGAATCAATTTCGCAGATGAAGCGAAGATAAATCATTGGTAACTATGACATTTGTTTGTGAAATGACCTATGAGGTATGTAAAAAGAGAGAAAAAAATGAATTGTTCTTTTTTCGCATGTAAAAATTTATAATATTTGAAAGATGAAATAATAATGGAATGAAAAATATGAAAGTATGATAATATTGAAAATTAATTTAATTTAAATGGAATAAGCCATTACGTGAAATATGTTTTGGAGTATTATTTATTTTTGTGTTCATAATTGCTAACCATGCAACACATGCCTTTTATTGCACATATGTGAAGTAATACAATAAAATTCATATATCGAAACACACCTTATTATTGTCTGTGACTCAATTTATGTTTTATTTTATGAATTTGTTTCTTATTCTGAAATTTAATACTTCCACAGGTGTTTCTTGGATTATATTTGTTTTATATGAAAGTTGGCTCTTATTGGGAATTGCTATGCGTCTTGTCAATTACACCCTATAGGGCATTCAATTAAAAGTTTGTTGCGCTAGAAGTTTGTGGAGGATACTTAACTGCACCTTCTAAGCCATTAATTAGTAATAGAGTCAAAAGAATTACTTACTAATATTATATAGGTATTGTTCTATATTTGACATCAGTTCATGATTTTCTGAAAAATTTTGTTCTAAAGTTCAAAAAAATTCTAGTTCAGAGAAAGTTAAGTTAAGTTAAGTTTTTAAGAAGAGGCTTCTTATAGTGGCAAGCTTCTGGGCATAATTCTCCGACAGTCTGTGCACACTAAAGGAATTTTCTTTTTAAAAACTTAACTGTGAGAGTGTGAGAAACTTTTATCACGACTTAGAAATTTTTTTTTTGAAACTTTAGAGAACATTTTTTTCAGAAAATAATAACTTGATATTCAAAAATATAGAATAGAATCTTATCCCCAGTCTTTAGAGATTTAAAGATAAGAATGAATAAATAATAAATATATATTATTAGTATATAATACTACACTGATATTAGTGTAATATATATTTTTATTATAATAATAATAGTTATTAATTATATATATATATATATTATAATATATATATTATATTAATAAAATAATATATATAGTTTAAATAAAACGATCATAAAGATATATCGTAATTGAAAGAAAAAAATAACTACTCCAAAAACCTTCGTTAAAATTTATTACAACATTATTATCCAAAACCAGGGTTTTGGGATTTTTTGGTAATTTTTGAGAAAAAAATCCAATCTTTGTTGATTTTTGTTTGGATTTATTGGATTTTTTGAGTTTCGTGACGTCACGCGAAATAATTAATTTGTAATAAACTTTTTTTTTTAAGTTCGATTAGGTATTATTTTTAACCCTAGACCATATATATCTGAGTTTTTAAAAAAATTCTTTAAAATTAGGTTTTAGTTCTATGACACAATGAAAAACAACATACGTCAAAGGAGGTTAATGTGTAATAATGAATAAATATATACCATGGGAAATAAAAGGAATATGGTTTTGAAACATGATCTTTTGTACACATGTATATAGTGAACAAATCAATTTGAAAACAGAGTAGCCTGCCATTATATTTTATTCTAATATTTGTTAATAACTATTGAAGTTTTAAATCACTTTAAATTATTCCAAATAACTTAAAAAAATATATAGATAAAAAGACCCAAAAAAAGCAAAAAAAAAAAAAAAGCCAAAAAATCATGATTTTTTGGCAGCAAAAAAAATCAATGTGAAAAAACAATTGAAAAAATTCTCTTTCAATTCTTTATCGTTTTCCCTTTGCCGATCCCTGTCCAAAAACCGTTTCTTAAGAGAAAATTTTGAATAATGGTAAAATTAACCCACAAAAACGTCAAAAAAATTAAAAATTATTTATCCAAAACCGGTTAAAATTATTAAACTGATAAAATATAACTTATATATTACGTCTTGAATTTTTGAATATATATTAACGGGAAAAGGAATTATTTTTCTGCATTATCATTTTTTTTTTATTATTTCGCTTTTTACACTCGGGGTAAAAGGTTGTAAGGGATAAAGGATGGGCGTGGTATAGCCTTAACATCGGAACCACTTAATCCCATTTGTAAGCAAAGCCCACACCACAAATTGTAGCTCAGAAATTAAGTTCTGAGGATTGCGTACGAATCTATTGATGTTTAATACAGAATAGCTCACCATTCTCTCGTGCGCTCATCCAAAAAGCCCAGACTCTGAAACCTGGGGGTGTGCTCTTACACAGTCGTTGCGAGAGCGTAGGACATGGTCGGTGGGGTCATTAGTCATTTACCTAATGCCTCGCTTGACCTGCCATATATGGAAGAGGGTGTTCAGTTGTCCATTCACACCTGTGTGCTCGTCGCTTTGGGAGACTGGCGTATATAAGACCGTATAAACGAGACTGCGAATTGGGGCATCTACGGGACCCTAAATGGGCACCCCTTTTACGTTTGGGTCGTTTTCCCGCACACACGCCCTAACTGTCTCCATTCTTGCAGCGGTTGCCTCTCTTGAGAATGTTGGAACACTTTCTCCATTCGTTGTGCAACTTCTTACTTTGCACTAGAGCTAGGAGGAGCTTCGACTCTCCCTGCTGGGAGTGGGGGTTCCTCTTCTGACTGTTCCAGTTTTGCTAGGGAAGGTGAACGTGCCTCCAGTATATAGAGTTAGAGTACATCTGGCACTAATCCACTATCTCAAATGTACCGGTCAGTTGGGCAGGCTGTGATCTTTCATGGGGTTTAGGTTGGAATTGGGATCCGGAGGGGGTCTTGCAGACCTTAGATATCAGTGTTTGGCTGGTGGGGAGAGATTTCCAGGCTGTGTATTTAGATCATACTAGGGTTCTCAGCACCTCGCAAATGCCAGGGAGATCCAGGGCACCGCACAGTAATATTCTTTCGAGAGTAGAAGAAAAAATTGCTATAAGTTTTTCTGAAGCGGCCAAGGCTAAGGGTGAGGGACCTGTTGAGGCTTCGGGCCCAAGGAAGCCTCACAATCATCAAGTAAGTAAGAAATTCCGCACAGTTCTAGTATAAGAAAACCTTATGGGAATATTCACAACTTTGCGAGTCTGTAACTTTTTTTCCTAAAGAGACCGTCAAATAATTTTTTTTTATTCTTCACTATTTTTTTAGAGTATGCTGTGATTTTCATAAAAATCTGTTATAAGGGAGTTATTGTAAATAATTACCATATTCTGCTGTAAGAGGAGGGAAGGTTTGAAAAAATGTGAGTTATTGGTTACTGGAGATTTTTTTCAGAAAGGAAAATGTTAATTCAATTTGTTCATCAGGTCCTGAGTACGTGCACCCGCAAGGTATTTAATCACAGGATGACGCGCACGCTAAAATAATGCTCAAGCTCAATGATTAGCACTCCGTTTATTTGTATATTATTAGCCATTGGAGATGAAGTGACAAGCATGTCAAAAATATTGGTGATTATCTCAGCTGGCTGATAAATCATGACGCATATAAGTAGCTCCTGATTCACTTGATAAATCAAAGAAACTGTATTTATCTTAGAACTCTGTTTAGAATTTCAGTTGTTAGTGAAATGAAAGAATAACGTTTTTCGAATGAAGCAGGGAAACTCAAAATTACGGAAAATCGAAAAATTTAAATCTTATGGCTCCCATCACTTATCCTGACTTTGAAATAAAAGACAATGGGTTACTCTTTTTTTGGAACCCTCCCATGGAGTGGGATAGAAGGACCATGGTGATGCTACAGGGATTTGTACTTGACTCTTAAGATAAAGTAACTAGGCATGGCAAAAGGCAGTTCTTCATGCGCCCCTTATAACAACCAAACATTATGACACCAAAAACAATTTTTGAATTTGGAAGATGACGAACATTTCCGAAGAAAGATATACTTCATTATTCATATAATTCTTCGGACACAAAGTGAGGCCTTGAATGGAAAAAAAGAAGAGTTAGATTTAGAAGAGCACGATTTTTAAAATGCATAATAAAATTAGCGAGGAGATAAGACAGAGTTCAGCAACTTCACAGTTTTTTGGTGTTTCCTGATATCCTCAATTAGAACATGGAACCACAAGTTAAGGAGGTGACATTTCAAGCATTCCATAATAAGTGACGCTTAGCAAATAGAGGGCTTAAAGAAATGTGAAAGAGATTAGAATCGATTGTCAGGGATTGCGGCTCCAACAGCAATCTATGAAAATAAATGGTGGCTTTCATGTGTTCTTGAGACTTATTCAGATGCTTTAGAAGTAAAACTTAATTTAATACCTAAAGGCCCTTCTATTTCATTGCACTATCCATTAAAACCAGATATTTTTGTAGTGCCATATGTGGATATTCTTACAGTTGTTGAACCAATTGCTATGACTGGAAGGACTTACAAAATAACAGATATAGCAATGAATAAAGCTTCAGAAATTCTGAAAAGCAGGTCAAATGTTTATTGATCTATACACATAAAGCAAGTCAAATTGGGTACTTCAAATCATCTCTTCGCAGAATTGTATAAAAAAAAATTTCTATACTTATAATTTTAAAGTAATATTTCAAGAAAAGGATGGGTGGGTGGGACCTGTGGCTTGTTCTGCTGAGCTTTCAGGAGTGGCCCCTTGGTGGTGGGGATGCCAAATGTTTGAAAAAAATGTTGGTAGTGGCTTGACCACTATTGACCATAGCAGATTTTCTTTTTATTTGTTTGTTTATTTTTATTAGGTGTATGTGTCAAACCAGCCATATTATTTTCTATAAAAACAGACCAGCATAAAAACTTAATAGAAAAAACTTTCAAATTGATATAATAATGATCGCTATTACTGTAACACAAATTGGAATGTTATTTAAATTATTCTGTTAGCTAGAGTAACATTTGTGACAAAATATAATTTTTCACTAATGCCATGTCTAGTCTAAGTAAATTCCTAGCTACTTGGATTCTGAACTAGCAACCACTCTAAAATTTGGTATGTTTTGTGCCATGAGGCTGACCAATTTAGGAGTCCAATTTGATCAAAATCGAGTGTGACCATTTTTTGATACCAAAGGTCAAGGTCAAAATTGTATTTTTAAATCTGAATTAAAACATTACATAATCAAAGTTTTAAATCTATTCAAGAGGTTTAAAATGGTATGAATATCATCATTATAGGTGGAGCAGAAGCGGAGATAATGAAAGTTCTTCAAGGGGAGTTTGCCTTGACCTCTGAAAATGACACTTGACAAAGTTTATTCAGAAGATACACACCTCGGGACGAGTCGCAGAGAAACGTGCTCAGTGAGCTAAACGAACTGGATAAAAAGCCTATGTCTTATTTTCTCAACAAGATTCTCTGGGGATGCATAGAAGTTGGTCAGAATGAAAATCAGAGGAGGTCCAAACGCATTGGTTTGTATTTACTGTGCATTGAAAGTTGACTCGTGCGGTAGATTATGGTGACGCAGGTGGAGTAATGAGCCAGTATATAACTATAAATATCTAGCTAGTTAGTGTTTAGTGCTATACTATATCGCTGTGTGAGTATACAGTATCTATTATCTGATGAGCGGATATACTAAGATAGTCGAGGGATGTATTAGGTTTATACACGATAGTAGATATGAGTCTAGTAAGGACGTATATATGTATATATATATGTATCATAAATGAGTATAATACAGATAGCAATAGTACGAGCTATATATATATATAATACATACTATATTTCTTAGTATTATATATATATATATATAGATATATATTATATATATCATATAATTCTCGCATCATATATACATCTGTATATGTCTTAATATATAAACTACGTAATTATAGCGCTATATGATAGATGTATGAGTCTTTATAGTATCGTTATAAAGCTAGATATAGTATATGATATTAGTATATTATATATATATATATATATATAATATATGCTAAATTATGGTAAAAGATATATATATATATCTATATATTATACTATAATATATTACGGTATAGCATATATTATATAGTGTTGAAGGAGGGATGTTAAATTCCGGTCTGAGGGTAACCACTTCATGTAGTGGGATAAGTTAGACATTGAAGTGAGTGAGTATTTGTCATGCTAAATAGTGGGTTTGTATCGCGGAAGCTGCTTAGGCTCGTCAGTGGATATGCTATCAGCTACCTCTGCAGACCAGGACAGCCAACAGAATCTCCCCCCAGTGATAATGGCCGCGTAGCACTCATCCGCTCTTCAGCAGACCTGGCAAAGATGTCGCTGGTATACATAGTAGCAATGTTAACTGTCAGGTGAGAGAGCTAAGGTTGTACACACGATTAAGGTTTCCAAGAAGGACTGTTCACCACTCTGAGATTTACTTCTTATTGTGCAGTTGCATGTCCACACCTGCGAAGCTTGAGAGTTATTAGGCGGTAACCATCGATTCGAAGGCAGAGATTGACGGTGTGAACAGCGATGCATGGTATACAGTTAATAGGTATGCGGGCGGCAGACACTAGGGAATGACCAACAGAGTACGCCAATAGAAGAAACTTGATAGGTTGATGGTTGTTCGGATGATTTGATATGGTGTCAGGATAATCACAGATTTTGGATGATGGTGTACTTCATGGCACTTCAGGTGGTCACACAATTGTGAAGGGGTTAAATTCTGGTCTAGAATAACCACCTTCAATAGAGGGATATTAGATGTTGAAAAGAGTGAGCATTGTCACGATAAGTGGAGTTTCTTCCCAGAAGCCTGCTTAGACGCGATTACTGGTCCGTCAGTGGTAGCTAGCAGGCCTCTGCACCAACGAGGTCCCACCAATAACTTAGTATTATGTATAACTGCTATATATAACTGATAGTACGTCTGCGATATATTCTATAGTGATATAGGTATATAATAATGCGATAAGTGGTATATATATTATATATTAATATATCTATATACTATATAGTGCTTATATAGAGTATAAAGTATTATAATCGATTGATCTTAAAGATAGCGTCAGGCCGGTGGACCAGGGCCCCAGCCCCCTTTAGAAGGGTGATTCGGTCCAGCTCTAAATAAAATAAAAAATAAAGAAAAAAAATAACAAAAATTCCGCTCATTAATAGCCATACGCGTAGTCTACAAGTTTTTATTTAGATCATCTTTTAATTCTAGAAGTTTTTATATTTTTTTAAAAAAACTATAATAATTAGGTTACCAGCAAATGTTCTCTTACAATAGAATTCAATCACTTTTGGAAAAATGTGAGTGTTGTTTAACTTCGTTTTAAATAAAAATTGTGGATGAATTTTAATTATTTGGATTTACAGTGTTCAGTGTATACACATGAGTATGTTAGCTTTAAACTGGCAAGTAAATTTTTTGACCCAAAACAGTCATTAGGGCAAAATCACGGGGCCTTACTTGGTCCGATTCACCCCCACCGTAAAAATTGATCAGGGTGAATCGGACCAGCATTGTTTTTCGTATTTTACATATTATTATTGAAAGAGTTTTTATTATGTATAATTAATTAAAATATAATATAATAAATAGTTACTTTTATTAAGTAAAAATTAAAATAAAAAATGAAATTTTATATAAAAAAATACGATTCAAAAAGTGTCAAACATTTTTGAGCGTAGAGGGGTGAATCGGACACCATATTTATTCTTATTTTATGTATCATTATGACATTTTTATTATTCTTACGAATTTTAATATGATAAATAATTAATATTTAAGTAAAATTAAAATATAAAATTGATTTATAACGTAAAAGAGTGAATTTAAACAGCATGGTCGATTCACCCCTCAATGTGGTTACCGATTCTACCCGCTTCCAAGGGCAGGCTGATATGAGCTTTATTTAAAACTTTTAATAAAACTTTATTAATTAGAATTACATTATATTTTTTTGTGTGTGCTTATTACCTACTATATGGCCTTGAATTTTAAAAAAAGAAAAATCGACAAAAAGTGCATTTAGGGAAGACAGTCGGCGAGACCAAGACTTATACCTAAGTGGTCCAAGTCACCCCAAACCCGAACGCTATATAATATTATATTCTAATATAATATTATTATTATATATAATATATAGTATATAACTATATATATAAGTATTATATATATATAATTATATATATACATATATATATATATATACTATAATATATATATATATATCATTGCTGTTGGTTCTGACATATATTTGAGATTTTTACATTTAGGTCCCTGTTCTAAATCATTTATTTATATGAGGGACAATAGTGGCCCCAGACCACTGCACCTTTGTGGGGACACCACTCTTTACTATTTCTTCCCATGATGACTTACTACCATTTAGCAGTACACACAGTCCCTTCTATTCCACAACACTTAATCCAACAATACCGCTCCACCTATAACCACATGCGATACACTTTTGCATCAGGCCTTATGTGGGGCACCTTATAAAGGCTTTGCTGAAGGTTGTCTAGATATTAATTCAACTGATCTTCTAAAAGTTTGTTTCTGGCAATGATCTACCCCTTTTAAAACCAAATGCTGGAGTCATACATTTATTGAATCTGTGTAAAAGTAATATTTCAGACAGTGAAAGTGTAGAGGATATGATAAAGATTTAGATTCCAATTATCAATAACCTATATAAGATGCGATGGTGACATGAAATGTTCTTCATAAATGAGAATCAGAAAATTTACTGTTTTCCGAATAATAAGAGTTACAATGGCGCATCGGAAACCAGCGTACTATTACTAATCTGATTAAATGTTGTATTAATTCTCAATGAGAAATTAAAAGGAGCCACCTCTTTATAAATTCTAATTTAATAATAATTAGGGATCTAGAGGAATATAAAAGAACCAATACCCTTGTTAGCACGGCATATTTGCAGCTACTGTATGTAGATTTTTTCTGAAAAAATTTTCTAAGTTCAAAAAAATTTCTAAGTGCGGTCAGAAAAGTTAAGTTAAGTGTTAGTTTTTTAAGAAAATTATTTAGTGGAAAGCTTCTGGCATATTCCAGAAGCTTGCCACTAAAGAATTTTCTTAAAAAAATTTACTTAACTTAACTTTTTGTACGAACTTAGAATTTTTTTTTGAACTTAGTTGGAAAAATTTTTCAGAAAAAAAATAGTCACAGTACAGTTCATCTCCGGAAATTAGTGACACTTTGGTAATGGGTCATATCAAAGGTCGCAGATGCATAAGATACAAAGAATGTACTAGAGGCGATATATAAGTTGTTACAACGAAGCGGAACTAGCAGCTTGCTTATTGTTGCGAAGATTCATTGGAGATGGTGTTTATAAGACAGAAATGTAAAATCTAGAAA
The DNA here is from genome assembly GCA_015478945.1 of Trachelipus rathkii. Taxonomy (NCBI): domain Eukaryota; kingdom Metazoa; phylum Arthropoda; class Malacostraca; order Isopoda; family Trachelipodidae; genus Trachelipus; species Trachelipus rathkii. The sequence goes on from JABUQX010030647.1 coordinate 12,654, forward strand.
GCTTTGTGGGATACAAAGAAACATTATGTGAAGAGTGTAATTAATCTACATACTTGATTGACTTTACATCATTGTTAGTAAAAATAAAAAGTTTATCAAGTATTTACAATTTTTACCTGAAAACCTTGAAAATTTGTAACTGTTTTAAATTTGATGAAACACTGTTAAGTATTTAACATAACATAGCATGTGACACAGCTTTTTAAAGCACCTTCCTGTCATTTATAAAAATGGTAAAATAGTTTTTCATGAAACTATAAAAATTTTGAAAATTTTAAAAAAATGTCAAGGTCAGTAGCATGCTCAATTTTTGTTGCAAATTTCCTTAAGTTTAAATGGTATTTTCTGAAGAAACCAACTTTTAAACCCCCTGTTTTTTATTTTTTTTTACTCCACCATTGTAGGGGAGAGTGTGTGTGTATGAATCAAGTAAGACACAGTATGTTTCCCAGGGGATTTTACTTTATCTTTGGCAAACCCAATAAATTAACTGAGACTCCTTTGAGACACGTACAATGCCCTAAAATTATGAGATTACTAAGTAGTCTAAAATTCTAACTAATATATAGCTATATGTAACTTTTATTTACCTATGTTGTTCAATCCAAGCTTAAGGCTTTTGCGTAGCGGGAGATTCGTTAGATTTTGGGACTGAAGTAACCATATTAGTTTCAGTCCAAGCAATATTTCACCACCGTCTGTGAAAAGAAACAGAGCAATATGAACAACAAAAGTTGGTTAAAGTTCCAAAGGAATGCTTAAAATAAAACCTTCTTAAAAATCCCTTTATCGTTGTATTGTTAAATTATATACAAGCCTGATTTTGACAAGGCTATGGTTCCTTATGAGAGGAACCAGAAAAATGTAATCTGGCTATAGAAAAATCAATCGGTAATATTGAAGAGACCAGGAAATCTAATAAGATTCCGGTTTACTGTGTTGGATGTGATGAGGTATGGTATATTTATTCAAAACCCTCAAAATTAATGATTTACTTAATTTTTGCTTTGATGAATTTCTCCGGGAAGTGGTGATCATAACAAAAGCTCTGTCATTAGTTTGTCTGTTATTTGTTTTATGACTGATAATTGTCCTGTTTCTTTCGGAAAGAACTCCAGGCTATAGAATTTAATGGTAAGAAGAGCTCCTCCTGGCTCTATCAAGTTTAGTTAACTGAAGAAAAGCTCCCAGCTTTAGGATTGAATTAACTGAAGAAGTGCTCCCAGCTTTAAAAGTCTGTAATAATAATATTTGTTATTACAGAAATCAGTTTTTTCAAATGTATTTGTCATAATCATTTTTATATAATTGTATTTTACAAGCTCTCTTTAAAAGAGAATGTTGAATTAGAACTTCTTGACTCTGTCAACTTATACTGCGATTAATTACACCAGTAACGGTACTGAGATAAAATGGATTAAATAGCGCAAAGTTCACCTGGAGGACTTAGGTTAATTTAAATCCATATTGAATGTAGGAGGAGGGCTAATGAAGATCCCTAATACTTCGTATCATGTAAGTAAAAGAGAAGAATTATGAAATGGAATTTAAAATTCTGGACTCTTATTTATTAGTTCATTAATGATAACGTGTAATGGTACAAGGAATTATTATTATGCTCTATTTTAAATGAATAAACATGTATTTCATATTTTTTAATATTCATTTGCTTGTTATAGTAGTGCATTTTGATGTGGTCAGATTTGATATAGCATATAGCTGTCACTTTAGTAATGTTACGAATTGGATATTATGACAACTACAAATAACCAAATCTTGATTTTGTGTACTTATAAATAATAAAGATGTATAATTGGGTAATTACAATTGCTATTTGATTCAATCCCCCCTGATTTATTCCTCACTCAAAATTCCGAGAGGTATTACCGATAGAATGATACCAACGCCAGACTAAGTGTGGTGTTTATTGTGTAAGTTTAGGTGTGGCTTGTGCTTGGATTTGTTTAAATTAGAGGGGAAGGATTTTTTAATAGCCCAGCTCCGCTGCTTGTCAACATATACTTTTAAAGATAAAAGCATTTTAAAATACTTGAGATAGCTACCAGTGAATGTGTACTATTAGTGAAGAATGAAGGTGTTCAAGGAAATATATGTACAGCAAGCAAATAGGTTTGTATGTTTGGTTAATGTCTGGGAACGAAGGTCGTTATATCACATAAATGAAGTTAAGTGCAAGTAGGTAAGCGATAATGGAAATAGAGAAAAAAACTTAATAAATAAAATCAAAATGTCAGAAATAAGCTGCTAAAAGGAACTTTTAGGTATTAAGACGAGACTCGAATTTACTTGATGGTAGAAAGTCATCATGCATGTTATTTGCAATGATGTATATTTGGGAGTGTTAATCGGGCCAGGAGTACCTTGCTACGAGTATTAACGCACATGATGGTTAGCCAGAGGTAAAGATAGTAAAAGATATTGTTAGAATTTTTGATCAAAACATGTATTTTTATTTTAATTCTAAACATTATTGTAATTACAATTTTCCAAAAAACTTTTCTTTATTTTAATTTGTTTAAAATATATTTCCATTATGATACAATAAGATATTAAAATGAATCATTTAAATTATGAAATGAAATAAAAGTGGAAGAATTAGACTTGGAATATGACTCTTATCAGCAAGGTTCTCAGGTGAGATATATATATATAGATATATATATATCTATTATATATATATATATATATATATATATAATATATATATATATAGTATATATATATTATATATAATATATATATATATATATATATATATATATTAATATATATATTATATATATATATATAATTATATATATATATATATATATATAATTATTATAAAGTGCAATATACCAGTGTTTATCGTACTGTATAGAGTATACAATAGAATTTTTTTGAAAAAATAAATTATATTGTTTACACAAAGTCAAGTGAAAGGAAAGTTAAATAGTTATGCATTGCTATTTAGGTACCATTCTCTAATAATTTAAAATCAAATGCTCTTTAAATTATGATGAAGAAAGGAGCTGATCAGCTAGTGTTGGAGAAAGACGATTCTTTTACTTGCATCAATATTCCTGCTTGGATAAAACATTCTCTCGCTAAATACACTTGAAGTGGAGCAGAGAGATATTTCCTAGCTAATTCAGGTAAGATGCAATCTAGGATAAAGAGCTTTCTTTCTTTCCACCATAAAGTGGGTCAGCATCCGATTTTCGTTCCATAAGTGGTGCTGCAAAATATTTATCCACATAAGTTTGAATGGTATTTTCTAATTCATGTTGTTTTCCTTCTCACTGCTGCTTCTACGTTTGCATTTTAACTTTTTCTACCGTTGATCAGTTCCACTTGGTTTGAATTGTATCTGATATTCTTCATTTTCCTTCTGGACGATTTTTCTTGTGGCACGGCACTAAAAGCAAGCTACTCCATTGAGACAACGTTTCATCTCAAAGAAAGAGTGATGTTATTCCAGCCTTCTATTGGCTGTCGCTTCTCCCTCTCGCTTCCCCCAACCTTTACGAAATATTCCTTTTCCTTTTTAAAATGCTTTTATTTAGCAGGTAAATTAATAATGTAATAACTTTTTTTATTATTTTCATTAAAGTTCACACCTCACGAGTTTAGCCCTCTCCAAGGAGGGTAACTTCTCTAGGTAGTTACTACTTAAGGATGCCGGACTAGGAAAGGGTGCATGATAGTTGCATGCGTTTTAGAGCTTATCCTTATAATATATTATATCCTATATATAATATATATATAAGTATATATACTATAATATAATAATAGTATATTATATATTATATATTATATACATAAATTATATAGTATAATATATAATATATATAATAATATTAATATATATATATAATATATATATATTAAAGTGGATAATTTTCATTCTCCGGTCTGTGAATTAAAATTTGCATTTTCTTGCCTGCTGGCTCTCCTCGGCCTCCGACCAAAATCTACGGCCGGCTGGCGGCATCTCACTACCAATTCTCTAATACTCCCATTCCATCAGTCCTGTTTCCTCACTAATTTTCCTTAAACACTTCCCAAATATATACTCCCAGAGACTTTTTTTTTCCCTCTATGTATTGTCCTTCAATTGTCGTGAGCCAATTTTATTTTACTAACAACTGTATGGACATCAATAAAGTTTTCATTCATATTTGAAATCCAAACCACACTCCCACTTAGATCAACTCCACCTCCTTATTATAATCAGAATAGAGTTAACTTCCTTTTGATTGTCTAATTAGTCTTCTTGCACGACTTAGCATATGGCCGTCTCTCATGGGATCTTTCGAGACACACCGGCGGTCGAAAAAGTCGACACTTTGGCCTGTTGTTGGTTGTATTATATCCTAGTAAACTAAAATCAAATTCTTTTTGGTTTTGTTTGTGATATATTCTGGCATTGAAACAAATTTGGCTTTAGCAGAAGGCATTAAAAATGGAAGAGCTAGACGAAAAGGCATCTATAAAGTCAGAATAATTGAGAGAATCAGAGAAGGAATCCATGTTAGGTGAAGAACTGGTTTAACTCTGTCATAAAATCAGAAAATCTGATGACGAATGCAAAGAAATCTTGTCCTCAGTACTTATCGGTGTGTTAATTCAAATAATCAACTTATTATTTATTATTATATTAATTATTTTATTAATTATTATTATATTATTATTATTATTATTATTATTATTATTATTATTATTCTTTGATTATTATGTTGGATTGGTGAGGCAATTGGGATCAAATATATGAGTTTAAATAGTTAGGTAATATATTAGATGAAAGGGAGCTTGATGATGCAAGAATGGTAGGAAGGTGTTTGGTGCAATTAAATCCTTGGTGATACAAAAGGATAGATCATGAGAGCCGACAAGGTTTGCATGAGGGTTTGTTACTAGGGTGTTAATGTATCATCAGGTGAACTATGTATGGAATAAGGAGGTTATAGATCTAAGGTACCATCTATTAAGGATGCGAATCTGGTGGTGTGTGTGAGGAATGAATGTTGTAGGGAGTTGTGCGATGTGAAAAAAAGGTATATAATATGGGAAAAACTAAGAAATACTTTTTATGATCCAAGGGAAAAATTAGAAATAAGAGCTCTTATTAAGTTTTAAGATTAAAGTATTTGTGATTATTGATTTGATGAAGATATTTGTGTCTTTTTTTTATGTCTAAAAATAGATTCTTTTTTTTCATTTTCAAAATTATTTTCACAATACAAGGGGCAAATTATGACACGCTAGAATGGTGATAGGGCTTAAATAACAATTAAAACATACCATATGATTAAATACACAACCGGCTGGCGTGTATGCATGGCAGGCACAGACTGCTCGCTCCAAATGCCCGCTGCGCACGAGCGGTCCCGTGTAAAACAACTTACCATCGCGCTGGCGCCGAGTAAGTGTTTAAATGTAATATAAATGTAAATATTTAACTATAGGAATTACCGTGCCTATCAGATTAAACTTTATCATAAACTTTTTCTTATAATTTAATGATGACTAAGTTAAGCAACATTTCGTAAAAAATCCCCTGCAATATGAAAATAATTCAGATAGCATTACCAACATTCCGATCTAATCATTTTTTTTTTATTGCTCCCCTGGTTTAAGTAAACAGCCCGAAATGGGTAATTAAGATGGGTTTGGTCCATAACATGGACGAGCAAAAAGGGTGGATGATAGTCGGTCTGGTTTAAGCATATGAATAGTAGGTTTTGGTTTGTGCGTAGGAAATCCGAACCGTGCTGTAAAAACCGGAAAGAAAAAGTTGGTTTGGGTCAGGCAAAGGAATGCGCAAGTTTGGGCCGGGGCGAGAAGAAAGGTGCGTTATAGGAGTGAATGATGATTGGCGCTGGGTTTTGTGAGGTTCTATACAGTGAGAATCTGTTGCTGTCCTGTGATGCCCTATGGTGAATTTATTTTTGACTGCAACAAGCTCTCACTTATGGGTAAGGGGGAGGGTTTCCTTTCGACCTTATGTCATGTTGCTTACTAACTCTTCTGTTTCCAGATATTGTTGTGCACTCTTCCGCTCCAATCTGGAGGAAAGGTAGAAGAATATTATTATATAATTATATTATTAGTTATTATTATTATTTTATTATTTATTATTTATTATTATGTATTTATAGAAATTTAAAAGCTTTAAAATATTTTTGTTCCTTGTTGAAGAAAGTAAGTGAAAAATGTTCAGAGACAAACTTTTGAATCAGAAAGAAGAAGATTCTTTGGCATTGTGAAATCGAAATTCCTTTGGTTGACTGCTCACAGAAGTTGAGGTGAGAAGGAATGTAAGGTATAAAATTTGGATTTAAATCATTACATTCAGTTTGTAAAATATTTATTTTTATCATATATGACCCATCACTGCCACTCATGGATCCCTCAGAACTGGGGGTGGGGCTCGACAAATATATGCAGCCAGAAACTGGAGGCATGCATAACATTTCTAGATTAAATACAAATAAATGCTAGCCAGGCAATACTGTCGTCCATCTTACGGTCCAGGCAGGAACTTACGTTGTGGGAAATTCTTTTCCCCCACACACTGGGGATAAGATTATTATTATTAATTATGATTAATTAATTATTATATTATTATTGATATGGATGTATTATTAATTATTGTATATAGCTGTTATTATTATTATTATATTATTATTTAATTATTATTGCAAATAGTAGAGAAAACTGAAACACTTAACTTTTAAATGTACGGCAGCTGGTTACTTTTTTCTCTTAATCAAGATATTCCCTCTACTATCTTATATTGAGTATACCTTGTTTTAAAACGTCCAAATGATCCAAAACGGCCCAATTTATAAGGGGATAAGTTGCAAAGTCAATTATCGCCAGTCACCACGATTGGCGACAAATTTCCAGGTCAAGTCAATGCCTCAGAATGATTAATGAGCAGCAATTGGAGAAAAAAGAGCGACTTCTAATACGCACACAAGACTACAAGCATGAAATGGCGCCCAACACAACGCTATGTATACTCTACCGCGGCAGCTGTAATTCTCAACAACTACAATGCAAAGCATTCACCTCATTAACCTATCAGGTTTGTTAAGGATGACTTTTATTTATTTGTAACCGAGAATATTCTCTACCCCTTTTTTTAATCTTTGTTTTATAATGTGATGAATAGTTATTTTTTTTTTTTATTGACATGGTAAAATTTCTTTATTTAATGCATCATTCTTAAATACATAAACATAAACATATATGAGAGGCTTGCTGTCTCTGAAAAAAGAAACAACTATTAATAATTGTTTTCTATATATTGATCCCTATCATGCTTAAAATTAATTCCTTAAACAAATGCTAGTCATTTGTTGCAAGGTTACCTTCACCGTTTCATAGTATATACATGAACTATCGTACATTCGTCGATTGTTGCTCTCCTCTCGCAAACCCACTCTTCTCTCTTATGTTCTTATCTAAAATATTAAATTAATATATATACATGTTTCTACCTGTACAATCGGCACCCGTTATTATTATTATTTATTATTGTATTATTTTTATTATTAATTATTATGTATTATTATTATTATTATTATTATTATTATTATTATTATTATTATTATTATTATTATTTTTCTTATTAAGGGGGATAAAGCACGTTAAAAGGTAGTTTTATTTATTATTTATTATTATTATATTATTATTATTATTATTATTATTATTATTATTGGATTATTTTATTATAATAAATAAGTCCTATCGTTGGCGTAACCAAAATTATTACTACCCACCTATGTTAAACTGAAGACGAAGTCCACTAGTCTCCTTTGTACGTAAATGAAAATATCCTTATTTTATTAGCTACCACTGTAGCTATCTATTCTAGGGAATTATAGACTACTTTAAAAGAATGGGAGGGAATATACACTACTGTGATAACCCAGGCAACCCTCCCCGGGCCCGGACAGTGAAACCCTGTGCTCTCTTCGTACTTTCTATTCCCTGTTCCACCTTTGTTCCTCCTACAGAGGAATCCACTCTATTCCCTTCTGACTATTACGTAAATAACCTTGGGGCCAAATACTATCATCCCCTAGTCTCTTGGACAAGAGAAAACCAAGATTCGCGACATAAATAAAAACAGATAAAAGGTGCCTCTTATACAGATAGCTTTAAAAAAATATCCTTAATGCATAGCAGCTCAGTGCCGGAAAAGCTCTTCAACAAAACAAAAAGAAAGTAAAAAAAAAAAAAAAGCGGAAGCCCAAAAAAAAAAGAAAAAAATAACAAAAAAAAAAAAAAAAAACTCTCAATTATTATTATTATTATTATTATTATTATTATTATTATTATTATTATTATTATTATTATTATTATTTATTATTATTATTATTATTATTATTATTATTATTATTATTATTATTATTATTATTATTATTATTATTATTATTATTATTATTATTATTATTATTATTATTATTATTATTATTATTATTATTATTATTATTATTATTATTATTATTTCAGTTTTTATATAGCTCTGCTTTATTATATAAACTATTCTGCCAATTCCTATTTGGTAGTAAAACTCGTACTGTTCTTATGCAATTGCTCACAAGGATGCCATCATCAGAATATTTCAGAGCCTCATGTTACTTATCCCTGAATTTTGCAGTTTCTGTCCTACCAAAAACTCTCCACAGAAAAAGCAATTTACTCATTCCTCTTCTTCCTTTCGACTCATTCAGTACTTTATCACTTTTGGTGGAGTACTTATTCCTAACGCACTCCAGATAATTTCTCTTCCCCATCTCTCTAAACCCCAACCCCCCCTCTCCCTCTCCCTTTCCCTCTCCCTCCCCCTCTCCCTTACTCTAATTCATTTATCTCTTCGAACATATTTTCTGTTGGAAATTTTTGTATTTAGTTTATATTTCCGTTTCTTCAATGGAACTGCAGTGGTTACTACCCAAACTTGCAAGAATTGAGAAGACTTATTGAACTGCATACTCCAAAACCCATATGCCTCCAAGAAGTACAATTGCGTAACCGTGTTTTTCTGCAACCATACAAATACGGGTTGCCTCTCGTTTCTCAAAATCGTGGCGCTAATGACAGAGGTGGTGCGGCGACTCTGTTCCATAAATCAGTTTCGTTCACCCATATCCCCATTCCAACTCAGTTACACTCGGTAGCTGCTCGTGTCCTCCTCGATTTCTCGCTTACATTGTGCTCTGTGTACCTTGCTCCTAGCTGCAGCTTACACGAGGGAGGAGAGAACCTTTTCGGACTGTTTCGAAATCTCTCTACCCTTGTGTTTGGGATTTTTAATATTCCCCGTTCCCAATGTGGGTGACTTCCGTTTCGTCACAACGAGCGGATTTGCTGAATGGTATTGTTACAGAGCTCCTCTTTGGGTGATGTTTAACAAAGCGCTTACAACGTTTATCCCCTGCGTCTCTGCCACTGACGTCTTTCCTTCCCCTGCGTCTCGGCCACTGACGTCTTTCCTTCCCCTGCGTCTCGGCCACTGACGTCTTTCCTTCCCCTGCGTCTCGGCCACTGACGTCTTTCCTTCCCCTGCGTCTCGGCCACTGACGTCTTTCCTTCCCCTGCGTCTCCTCGGCCACTGACGCTCTTTCCTTCGCGTCTATCGGCACTGACGGTTTTTCCTCTACTCCTTCCCGCTGCGTCTCGGCCATCTGACGTCTTTCTTTCCCTGCGTCCTGCAACTGTGACGTCTTTCCTCTCCCTTCGATTGAAGAGATATTCACGTCACTACGCTTGCGTCTCGGCCACTGACGTCTTTCCCTCCCCTGCGTCTCGGCCACTGACGTCTTTTCCTTCCCCTGCGTCTCGGCACTGACGTCTTTCCCTTCCCCTGCGTCTCTGCCACTGACGTCTTTCCTTCCCCTGCGTCTCTGCCACTGACGTCTTTCCTTCCCCTGCGTCTCGGCCACTGACGTCTTTCCTTCGCCTGCGTCTCTGCCACTGACGTCTTTCCTTCTACTGCGTCTCGGCACTGACGTCTTTTCTTCCCCTGCGTCTCGGCCACTGACCGTCTTTCCTTCCCCTCGCGGCGTCTCGGGCCAGGCTTACTGTTCTTTCCTTCCCCCATGCGTCTTCGGCCACTGACGTAGCTTTTTCTTCCCCGCGTCTCGGCACTGACGTCTTTTCCTTTCCCTCCTGCCTCTTTTGCTTCGGCAGCCTCCCTGACGTCTTTTCTTTCCCTCTGCGTCTCTCGCACTTGACGTCCTTTTCCCTACCCCTGCGTCTCCGGGGCACTGACTCTTTCCTTCCCCTGCGTCCTCGGCCTACTGACGTCTTTTCCTTTCTGCCCTGCGTCTCCGGCCACATGACTG
>JABUQX010030648.1:0-24322 GCA_015478945.1 Trachelipus rathkii
AGAGAGATTACTACTACTACTACTACTTGAGCTACTACTAGCTACTACTAATAATAATAATAAATAAATTAATAATAATAATGAATAATAAATAATAATAATATCTACATTGTTTTCATCATAATGATATTTAATAGCTTTTATTTAATTTATGCTGTAAAAGAAATGAATGCTGAACACTTGTTCACAATTGGCCAAACTATAACGACGCGAAATATCATTTACACTGGATCTTCTCTCTCTCTCTCTGCTCTCGTCTCTCTCTCTCTCTTTTCTCTCTCTCGCATCCTCTCGTCATCTCTCATCTTCTCATCTCCTCTCGTCTCTTCTGCTCTCCTTCGTCTTCTCTTCTTCTCTCTCTCTCTCTCTCTCTCTCTCTCTCTCTCTCTCTCTCTCCAACTTTTCTAAACATACTCTCTTCCTCTATGTCAACTATCTATCTATCTATTCTATCTAATCACTGTTTTAATTCTCTCTCTCTTCTCTCTCTCTCTCTCTCTCTCTCTTCTCTCTCCTCTTTCCCTCTCTCCTCTTCGTCGTCTGTTGCTCTCTCTCTGCGCTCTCTCTCTCTCTCTCTCTCCTCTCTGCTTTTTTTTTTTTTTCTTTTTCCTATCTTCATCTTTCTCTACTTCTATTCTCTTTCTCCTTCTCTCTCTCTCTCTCTCTTTTCCTCTCGATTGACATTTTCTTTTAAACTCTTTCTTTCTTTTAATTAAAGAGAACAAAACTCACTCAACTGATAAACTGACTTGCGTTTTCAATGTTTATGATATAATAAATATTCAATGCAATTAGAACAGATATGTAAATTTATGGCAATCATGGTGGTAATAATAATAATAATAATAATAATAATAATAATAATAATAATAATAATAATAATAATAATAATAATAATAATAATAATAATAATAATAATAAATAATAATAATAATAATAATAATCATAAAATAATAATAATAATAATAATAATTAATTTTTTTATATTTATCAGAAAAATTATATATTTAAGATATACAAATATTTATTGTTATATAATTGGGCACAAAACTAATATTTGTGCATGTACGCAGTGCATGATATTAAAATCTATAACAATATATAGCGAGTTGCTTTAGATATTAATTAAGAAAATAATTAATCATATAGAATTGTGTACTACTATACGGCCTATAAATTAAAATAAACACGAAACAATACTCACTTCTGAAATGGGGTTGTTGGGGAAAAACAACACTATACTAGATAATACTCTATTATCTAATTATACAATAAATACTGCAATTTCCAATACTATAGTAACAACAACGTCATAATAATAATAAAAATAATAATAATAATAATTAAGTTGAATGATGGATATAATGAACCTATAATCGAATATAAGTAATAATAATAATAATAATAATAATAATAATAATAATAATTAATAATAATAATAATAATAATAGGCAACGGCAGGCAGGTAAAGAAGTACCAAAATAGCAGCAATACAACAACAACATACCTCACAAAAAATAATTTATTTTTATATCCTAAAAGAGAAGGATGTATCGTGATGTGAATTTATTATGAGATTTAATGCGCGTTCCGTTGAGTCTGGAAATTAAATAAACATAAAAGTTAACCAAGCCCTGCTTCATGAAGCGGAACTCACTTTTAATAAGCATGAAGTACCTGTTTGTAAGTTTTAAAACAATTTTGAAAAGAATAGAGGTTACCATAAGAGGAAATGAGGTGATCAACCAATATTATCCTTTTTATTCACTTTTATTTTAGGTTTTATAACACTTGATGTAAAATACTTTTAGAAACGTGAAATTAATACTGCAGGGACACTTTTTCAGACTATTAACTTGTTCTATTTTGTTACCATTAACTGCCACATGCATGAAATATGGGGGAAAAATGAGAGCAAACTTTATATCTTTAGATTCTGAAGATCGCAAACACGAATGAAAGGATAACACTTTCCACCTTTTTTTTTAATAGATTAGTAATTAGACCTAAGGTTACCGACTATTTACAACATTTCTGCTTTTAAGCATAAACCTTCAACCCAAGGTAGTGAAAGAGAAACCTATATTTTCATTTAGCCATAAAATGAAGTCCTTTTTCCATCAGAGGTTTTAAAATATTCTCATTTTATGATCTCGTCTTTCCCACATACCATTTAGGTTATTTATAAAAAGTCGAACGACTCAAGTAATTAGTCTCCCATTGTGTTGTACGAATCTGCTAATTCTATGAGGCCTAGAAAAATTCTATATGAAGTAACACTTAAAAAGATTTTCTTGCGAGTTTCTACAATGAAAACTTAAAGTTTTTGCATTGCGAACTTAAAAGACCGTTAAGTTTATAAATATAAAGAGCAAATTTAATACATTTCATTGAAAACAATTCCTCAATATTGAATTTTCAGATTTACATTCGAATAGGTTTCGGTCAAGAACTTTTTTATTACTCCAAACTAATCTGTTTATTATTATTATTATTATTATTATTATTATTATTATTATTATTATTATTATTATTATTATTATTATTATTATTATTATTATTATTATTATTATTATTATTATTATTATTATTATTATTATTATTATTATTATTATTATTATTATTATTGCCATCACTTACGAGCGGATCTTATTTAACCAATGAGAAAATAAGTGGGAAGTTTCTGCCGACTAGGTAGGGATATTCATGGAATTAAGGGTTAAGAGGATAATCGCATCATTCAAGCTGCACGGATTGTTCGAATCAATAATGGAAATGGTTTTAATTCCAGTGCAATCGGTCTTTCTGTGAGTATATATTTTTGAATGAAATGTGCACATGTATGTGCCAAAGTGTTTTGTTGCATGCATTGGCTGTTAAGTGATATGTGAGTATTGAGAATAATAATTATAATTAATTACAATCTACTGCAAACTATGCTGAGTTACAGAAAGTCATTTCAAGTGATATTTTATAAAGTAACCGGTCTGTAAGATTTTCTCCAGGAAATATTTGTGTACAAAGGATACAAGTTGTAGTCCGGGGACTAACAACAAACTCTAAGAGCCTGAAACCCACTGAGCTACTAAATAGTTTCCGTCAATACTCAATAGTTTGAAAATTGGACACCATGATTTTGTTAACAATTGAAAAAGATGATTCACGACTTGTTTTATAACGAAACAAATCTGACATTTTAAAAAATATTATTTCCAATTTCTGCTACCTATAAATTAAAATCTATAATGACAAATGTAAATAGATCTTAAAAAAAGTTTGGCTCTTAATAAATATGCAGCTCCTAATTACCAATAATTAATACCAACTTTTATTACAGAGCTACTACTGTTTCAGTTATACAACCTTTTTAACAGAAAAAAAAACAAATTAAATTTCAGACTTTATCAACTGGATAGAAATGTTAGAGAATGGTCATATGAACTGAATTGGACTTAAATGGTAGTAGTACTTACTGACTGGAAATATTTAATTTTATTCAATTAAAATATAAAGTAGCATTTAAGAGGCAAATACAACAGTTTATTTATATTTTCTTTTCTCACTTTTTTTACTAACATTAATTACAAACACCAAACGGCTAACAATAAAATCAAAAATTTAATAAAAATCTTACTCATAATACTTAATATCTTACTCATCAAAAGCTTATATCTTTGATAGAAAATGATATATCACTAAATCGATAACTAGCACCAACGGAACCTAAAGCATATTTAGTCGCACATTGGATGTTAATTGATGATTTCTATGTGAGATACGCCAGTAATTTTAGGAAACCTTTTTCTTCATTCACTATGTAAAAGTGTAAGAAATAACGCAAAAGAATTGTTGGCAGACTACTCAAATTTCAACAAACCGAAGTATAAAATTAAATTAAATTATAGTATATATATATATATATAGGATATATATATATATATCTATAGTACGAGTACTATATATATATATATATATTATATATATATATATATATATAATATATATATATTAGTATATTATATAGTATATATATTATATATAGTATGATAGTTAAACAACTAAAATCTAAAAATTAGATAACGTTTCGTCCTTAGATGTCTGAGTTAGCGCTATTTATTGATAACATTTCCAGTAAAATGATTTGATAAATTTTCATTAGCTTAAGTAATTTTACATCTAAAGCGCACGTTTAGTTAACATATATTATATATATTGTATTTTTGCATATATATATTATATAATAATGAATATATATATTATATAGATATATATTTATATATATAGTATATATATTAATTAGTATATACTTATATATATATATATTATGGGTATTATTTATTTACTTACAAAATATTGTTAATATTTAAATATAACATATAATGAAAGTAATATTATAAAATTTAATTAGTTGAGCAAATAATGTGGTGATTATGTAAAGTCTTAATATATATATTATTATTAATATAATAATATTATATAAGTATATATAGTAGTAATATAATATATATTGATATAATATTAATATAATATTAGGTATATTTATATATTTAGTGATAGATATTATATATATATATTATGTATAAGTTATATATGTATGATATATTATATATATATTTATTATATATTTTTAATAAATATATATATATATATATATATATATTACTAATCTTGACGAACGAACGAAGATATATATATATTATTATAAAGTAAAGAGTAAAACGAATAATAATATTGAATATAATATTGATAATATTATAATAATTGATATTAATAAGAATAATATTTTAATATATAGTATATATTAGATATAGAATATATATATTATAATGTTTATAATAATAATTGAATACATTATGTAGATTAAGTTATATGAATAGTAGACAATTATGACAATAAATTATAATATATATATATATATAATATATATAAATAATAGTAATTAAAAGATTAACCAAATTATTTATATTAAGGACAACACGGTCGGAACTCGACAAGACCCTAGGGACAGCACAAGCGCTCCGAAATGACTTCAAAGAAGATGGTTCTGGGATACTAGGGACGGATCCAAAGGGATGGAACCCGGGCGGAGAAACATAGACAAGAAATAACACTGTCTAGGAAAGCGACAATAATCGTGAGACGGTGAGTAGGTAAGGGTGGAGATTGAATACTAAGAAGGAATGAAGAGTGAACCGTGATTGGAATTTGGGGAAAACGAATTGTTACCCAGGAGAGGTAACAGAGAATTCGAAACGATGTACTTGTACATTATTTCAAGGGATAGCAAGAAGTAAAAAAAGACACGGGTGTGCAGTCTTACGGAATACTTGGATTATCCTACAAGAAATAACAGAAACGAAGGATTGTAAAGTCAGATTGAGTGCATGCCAGGAAGGTAGAGGAGAGAGAGGTAAGAGAAGGCAGGTACAGACGCCCACAAGTGGCGAAAGGCATGGAGGAAAAGGGAGACGAGTAGAGAAGGATACGGTCAACTGCTGTATGCAGTTGGAGGACAGACAACCTAATGAGTACCTCGGAATTGCACAGATGGAAACTAGCAAAGGAAGGAAATAAGAGTTCATCGGGCGGCCGAGTGGGAGACAGATACGAAGGCAGGGGAATCTGTGTGAGTGTTTGCAAGGAAACGTATTGAACTCATGAACACATTGCTTCCATACATGATAGATAAGGAAAACAGTGACCTCTGTATCAAGAGGATCGTGCGATAGAAAGATAGACTAGAAAAATTCAATGTAATATCAGAGTGATGGAACCAATAATAAAAATATTATGATGCGACGTTAAAGAGCCGAAACCGAACGACCTGGATGTCGACGCACCGATGATGGGATTAGCCGAGTATGAAGAGAAGAGAAAGCGATTGAAATAGGTTTAAAAAGGGATATCGAAAGGCCAACGACAAAACCACAAATAACGAAGAGGATAATTTGATGGAGTACTGTAAAAAAAAAAAGAAAGATCAATTTAGGAAATAAGAGAGAAACAATAGATGAAAAAGAATATTAATTAAGAATAATGATGGGGAACAGCGAAAAGAGGTCGGGAGAAAAGAGAATCAACGTAGAGGAGAGAAAAAAGACAAGCATGGGAGACGTATGAAGTAAGGCTGCATTAGACTGTTAGATCTAGGCATACATAAGTGGATAAATAAAAACGAAGAAAATAGATTGATTCTTTTTGAAGCCAGAAACATTTACAGAAAGATAAAAGATAAGAGTTTGAAGCAATCATGGGTAAATTAAAATGGTGGTTAACTGAAGGAGCCACAAAGAGGGAATCAAAAAACATTAATTCTCTTATGGATTGCTAAAAGTTAGTGAGACCTCTCGAAAGAACCAGATACAGTTTGATGGTGTCGCTCCGTAACTCTATACAATGTTGTAAGGAGGGTGAAACGTTGGTAAGAAGAGGGAGAGGCTTGATAAGATGGAGAAAACTGAGGAATGTGAGATGAGTTGAGAGGTGCAGTAAGGATGAGCGGAACGAGATGTGGTTGGAGAAGAGAGTACAGAAGGGATTTATTCGCTGTGATGGAATAATAGAGGTGCTTAAACGCTAAGATATGGAAATAGTCCAGGAACCTGATGACTGAACATCGAATTACAGACTGAGAAGAGTTGGAACTTATTGGGCTATCTATAAGTAACTGTAAGACGATAGGGTATCAGTTGAATGAGGAAGATACCTGACGAATGAGTAGGAGCGGCCTGATTTGTCCATAATTATAAGAAGGAGATAAAGAATCTTGTAACAACACAGAGGGATAGCTTACGAATGTTGCAGCAAAAATACAGAGAATATTGGAATAGGAGAACTCGAGAATCAAAGTTGATAGATAACGAGGAAGCTGGGCAGGATTGGCTTCAGAGCGGAAAAGTACAATGGGATCCAAGTTTCTACTGATGAAATGAGATAGCAAAAAACAATAGAGTGGAATAAAGGAGCAGATGTGCGATTGTAGTGTTTAAAAGACCTGCGAAGATTGATAGCAGAAATAGCATCGTGAGAAGTGTATAACAAGAGATAAAACCAAAAATTTAGAAGGGAAAAGAAAAATCATATACTGCACTACAGAAATAAGATTAAGGGGAGAGAAAAGAGAAAAGCGAGGGTGAGTGATATTCGGTTGAGGAGAACAGGCAGTTCTTCGCCCCGCATTCATATATGCATGGAATTGAGGACTGAAGAAATATTAGACAGAGACAAGAAACACATACTGCCCTAATGTCGACGATGAGCTGCATTGATAAGCGGACGAGGGAGCGGACCTCAGGAAATGCTTAACAGATGGACCCCAAATTGGAAAGAAATCGGTATAACGATGGAACACCGAGAAAACGGAGGTAAGGAGAATACGCTAGAGAAACGACAGAACTGTAGAAAGAGATTTAATTCAAATTCTTATGCTTAGGATAAATTCAAAGACTTGGGAGTGAGATGGAGATAGAGAGTCAGGGAGGAAGAACTAGGCAGAAGGAATAAAGAAGTTCTCTCAAACGTTAAGCAAGCATATAGGCCCAGTACGGTGAAAGAAACAGCTATACCAAAAGAAGTGAAAGATGGGATCGATAAAAACGATACTGAGAAACATACATAATGAGGAAGGAAAGAGCGCGGAGATAGTGTGCTTGAATTGGCTTAAAGAGTTACCTGCTGAGAATAGGCGGAGAAGTGAGGAAATACGAGGAGAGCCTGAGTACTGGATCAATAACTAAACATATACAGGACAGAATCAACTGGTAGGAAGGAATGGCACCTAAAGAGAATGGTAGATGGAACTTGGACAAGAAAAGGATGCTGCATGGACGTACAGGGGTCGAGAATCATGCGCAGAACGAGAAAGAAGTGATAGGAGCTGAGGACAGATTGCGATGAACGCTCCAGAGAGTGTCATGGTGGATGAAGAGAGAAGAATGTCCAAGAAATAGAACACCACTGGAGAGGTTCGCAGGAGGCGACACATGGACGAGCTCATCCGATCATCCAGAGGGATGGTGGGGAAATATATATATGAATATATTATCGATATAGTATATATATATATATAATATATATAATAATATGATATATGATATTAATATTTATAGATATAATATATATAGTAGGAATATATTAGTGTATATATATAGATTATATAAAATAGATATTATATATATATAGATATATATAAGAATATAATTAATATATATTATAATATATATTATATAAGATATGTAATATATTATTAGTAATATATATATGATATAATATAGTAATATATTTATTAAATAGTGATTATGATATATATATATATAATAGTGATATATATAGTAAATTTATATATATAAAAGAGGAAGATTATATATGAGTATATATAGGATATATATGGTATTATTAGTGGCAAGGTTTAGGGATTTATGTATGGTAGACTATAAGATAATAATATTATTATATATATATATATATATAGAGAATATAGTTGATTTATATAGTATAACTTATTACTCGCAAAGATAAATCACCACATAAGTTAATATTCGCACCGCAGAATGGAAGAACCCCTACCCATAAGCACCACACGCAAACAGACGCACGCCACAGTGTAACATGGTAGCGCACCCGGCAAGAGTTTGTGTTGGGCAGGTGTGTCTCCCTGGAGATAAATTTATGGAAAACATAAAACCACTGTAACAAGAACTGGGAGAGCTGTGTAGCTGCTAGAAAGGGGTAGGTATATTGAGGCGAGGATTTTGTCACTGCACTATACGAATGACCCGATTAAACCGAGATATGTCAGACTGTCTTCAAGAGATCTAGTTTACTTGCAGTAAACAAACACTTTGGGTGTTGTTTGTTTCCACCGTTTTCGAAGTGATCCACGTACGTCGGTCACTTTATTTTTTCGGTTGGCTGGTGTGTATCGCCCAACATTATCATGACGAGGTATCGCTCGACGGAAAAGAGCCGATTAATATGCGTCTTGCTTCATTTACAGCGCGGCACACCTGAGCACACGACAGTTCGCAGGATATCGGCTGACGATGTACACGGGCACCTATTGGTAGTTTGACAATACAATCGGTTGATTTTTTGCTTGGCGGAACATAATAGCGTTCCCTTGTAGCTGGCCATAGCGGTCCAACGCGACTATGCCGGGCATGTGAGTTAAGCCGACGACCGACGGAGAGGTTCTGAAATGCATGTCTCAGGTGCGCACGTTTGTTGTGAGGTGGGTCGGTTATGTTGTGGGCAAGTTTTTTCTCTATTGCAGGCCTTAGAGGAGGGTTGCACATTTGCGTATGGAAGGTTCACTCTACATAGCGTAGGGTGAATATTATGCAGACAGTTCCTCGGATCCAAATTGTATGTCCATATGGACCCCTTACGATTTTGGTGGACTTCTTTCATTCCTTAATCCTATGACCACATACAGACGAGACCACTATAAAGAGGCCGGCAATTGTGTTTAAGCGACCGACCATATGGCATCAGTTACAGGACTAGTTGGTTTTTTAAAATAACAAGTTCATTCCATAAAGGGAAGTAAAATAACACTTTGAAGTAAGTCAGATAGTGAAGCGTATAGATGGCAGTTTTGGTTTGATGAAAGGATTAATGGGAAATAAATGAAAGTACTGTTTGAGATGGTTAGGTTGCCATGGTGGAACAGAGTGAGACAGCTCGGTATGTGTGACGGATTATATGTGGTGAGTGGCTTGAATCAACATTCTGGGAGACAGTATTAGAAACAGTGATTTGAGGTCTAGTAAAGAATTGCTTGGAGGAGAGAATGTGATTTGGCAATGGTCGGAAAAGCAAGGTCATAAACTGTAGTTAATGTCGGAGGTTTTTGTGTATGGCGTTTTTATTTTTTAGCCACAGGGCCAGTAGGGATTAAAACTCATCCATTGACGGATGATTGCGGTGAGGGTGCCATGGCGTGGTCTGTCCTTTTGTGAAGTCTCTAGGGTTGGATTCGACTGCGTTTATGCTAAGTTTCTCATAATAGGTAGATGAAATAGGTAGTTGCGGTAAGGTTGGGTCTTTCCTTCTTCGCTCGCCACTGATCGTTTTTGACTGCTTTTTTTCGTTCCGGGGCCTTGTATGGGGAGATGGAAGTGAGTGAGTGAATAGTCCTATCAGAGATTATTTTATAGAGTTAATGTTATTTCTTTATTTTAAGTAATTTTTATTAGTAGTAGTTATTACTATTAATGTATGTATGTATGATATATATAGGGAGAGAAAATATATTGATATGAGATAGTAAATTATATATATATATATATACAGTATTGTACAATATATATATATAGTATGTATAGTATATATATATAGGGAGTAAATAACTAATATTTATGTTTAGTAATGATTAGTATTATTATGTGTATATATATACTAGTCATCTATTCAAGATATCTCTTCAGGGTTATTTTCTAGTCTCTGAAGGTTATAATTTACAAGACATTTGTACATACGATCGTATTATGTGTATATATTATTTGACAAAATAATGTATTAATGTTTATTATTTAATACTATTATATATATTGTAATTATATAATTATTGATGTGAATTTATCTAGTTGATATTTTATTAAATATATTATATATTTAATAGTATATAACAATTTATATATATTTATATATGTGATTTATATATTAATTTATGTTTTATTAGGCTATATAATATAAATAATTATTAAGTAAAATAGGCTTATAGATTAAATATTTTAGTAGTGAGGTAGTAATTATATGTAGGTAAATATATAGGGTATTAGTAGGATATAGTTAGGATATAATTATATGGTGTATGATACGATATAAGGGAGTAGTATACGGCGTGAAATAACGTTTAACGTATAGTATAGTTATAAGTGATTTTTTTTTTTTTTTTTTTATCAGATATGACACCAACACTCATCGGCCAGAGCTCCTAACCAGAGGAGAGGTTGACTCACGTTTAACGTCCGATCATGACGGAGCCAAGCCTCCAAGAGAAAACTAGTCTTCACATCTGCGCCCTCTGACCAGTTGCGCTTAACCTGGGATCCTTGCGCGCGTGTTGGGCGAAATTCTCGAATCACTGAGCTATGATCTCTGGCGCTTTTTTTATATAATATATAGATAAATTATCATTAAATCTATAATATATATATTTCTTAATTATATTATTTTATATATAATTTAACAACAACTATCTTAAGCATCTAAGCAAGACTATGATTCCAGTAGATGCTTTATGGTATTTATATATATTATATATATTCTTATATATATAATTTATATCAATTTAAAATATATATATAAGCATATTAAAATATTTACATAACCTAAATACCTATACACATACACAATTATATTATATATATAATAATATACGGTATTTGTATATAATATGATTAATAATATATATCTTTTATATATATAATATATATATAGTATAGTATAAATAATATATAATATGAGATATAATATAGCAGTTCACGGAGCGTGCGCGACCAAGTGGTGCGTCCTAGTGGCGCCCTATTCGCCTATCGGCGCATCTTCGTATCCAATTCGTAGGCGCAAAGGCTGCAATTCGATGCTTTAACATTGAAAGAAGTCCTGTCAAGTCAAAGGCGCAAACAGCCTAATCTGTGCCATATAGCCGCGCATATGTAAAACCTCCCCCTTCTGCCCAAAATTTTTTTTTACTCCTAATGACAAACAACTTTTATAATGATTGGGTTCAGCTTTTTACCATAATGAAACATATATATTAATATAGGTTATATAAATATATTTTAATATATATTATATAGTAATATATATAGTAATAATATAAAATAGTAAATAGAATATAATTATGATTAAAATAATGGTAAATATATAATAAATATGATACATATAAAATTATATAATAATATATCTATATGTTTAACTGGTTCAGTATTTCTTACTTACAAATAATGGCACATGGCCTCTGAAGATTTGTCAATCCTTCTGCAATGGCGCCTCGAGCTTGAAACTCCTTGGGTAAATACATGCATATCTAAGGACATGCGAGTGAGTAATAAAGATCGTGAGATATTAGTTTTACGGGGTTTTAATTACAAATAACTTAAAAAGTGAATTTGTTTTCTTCCTAATAAAAAATTTGCTTGATGATCTGCACTAGTAATGTTTAACTTGCCAAATATATTTAGACGAACATTTCCCACCAGCCGACGATAAAGTCGTAGGGTCGCAGGCTCATGAAGGCGCTTAGGCGCGAATTGATGGTGACTCCAAAATAAATTTATATCGGCGCATAGTGTTGCGCTATTAATAAATGGCGCACTGGTTCCGCGCATAGCTCCTAGGCGCCAGCGCGTCACTTCAGATAAACATAGAGGCGCGTCTGCAGGCTCGTGGATATATTATATGTATATTATTATAATATAGGTTATTATTAGATTAGATTATATAGTTTTATATTATTATATTTAGTATATTATATCTAGTACTATTTATATATATATATATATATATATTATAATAGTTATATAAGATATTATAATCACTACATTATTACTACTACATATCTTACGTATCATATCGACTTTAAACTAACACTACTTACTGCACTTAATGTTAATATTAAATTTGTCTAGCCGTACACAAACTTACAATAATTAACCTATCTACACTATTCATTAAAAAGAAATTTTCAAATATCAAATAAACTGTTTTGTTTTATGTATTATTTATATCATTATCACCAATTAGAAAAGAACGTCCCGTCGGTAGCTTAAACAAACATTATCCATTTTGACAGTCCACTTATATTATTGGTCGAATTTCTGATCTTACTTCACTCTACTAAAATAAGATTTTATAAAAGGATCGAGACCTGTCAGTCCATGGAAGAAAAATTGAGGCTGTTTACTGAAATAGCTGTCGCAAACATTAAAAAAGTTTGCGAAAACTCGCTGGTACCATCTTTACAGTTACAATTTTTATTTCCTGAACAAAGATTTTAGTACTAGTGCCTAATAAATATCTTTAGTTCAAAATGTTAATTTTTAATTGAAAATACTCATAATTATATAGTATATATAATTATTATATATAGTGATAGTGATAATATATATATGTAAATATTAATATAATATAGTAGAAAAAAATATATATATTTATAATATTATATATTATAATATTAATTGCTTTGTTAAAATAAAGAAATAATTCAAAATATGATTACCCAAAAATTTTCATTGTTAAATGGCCGCTGCGAGTTAGAACACAGTGGAAACACTGACCCTGCACCATCAACCTGGTAAAGCTACAGATGATCTTTGTGTTAAAGAAAGTAACTAACACACATACCTCTCTCCTCACAAGAGTCAATCACCTCCTACAATTCTCATTTTCTGCCGACACTAACCTACCCTGTATAACCATCTTTGCAAACTATCAACCTTTAGGTCAATCCCAGACAACAATGAACTGAAGCTCCTACTCACTCTCCATTTAAACATCATTCAGACAGTTAAACCATAAAGATCGCACTGTGCTATCAACATTACCCCTTCGCAGATGGACCTAATGTCCAACGCACATTCTTTTACCTTCAAAACTTAAAATTAATCTCAAAGAATTCATACTGTTTTGGTCTTCACGATCATACAAAGACCGTATGCTAGTCGGACACATTAGTCACGCATTGCTAATTGCAGACTCATCTCTCAACGCCTTCCATCCTGTCCTACAACGACACTACCACAGTTTCACATCGACATGATGGTTCTCGAACTTTGTGTTCAATGTACTGGTTCCATCAAATGCTTTATTCATAACAGGAGTAGCAATATCAGATTTAACTCGCATTTCTATTAATACAATCTGTCCCTCTCGTTCTCAGTTTGATCTCGTCGAATTATACTAATTTATGACATCATATTAATGTTAATATTATATCGATTACATGATAAATACACGATAATATTAAGATAAGATACCTTATAGATATATATATTATGGACAGATAAATACACATAATAATAATGTGAGATACCTTAGTACATGTACTAATATTATGTGATGTCAGTAACTGTACGATTTACTTGAATGTGATAGTTTTCTTACTGTGAAATTTCGTAAAGTCTACAATATATGCGTTTAATATTTAATAGTATCTTAGCGAGTTCTCTAATACTTCGTGACGTCATATCAACTTCTATGCTAATTTTTATGACATCATAGTTAGCAATAAATATTAAAATTTGGTAAGATTTTAGATATATTCTAATGTAGTATAGTATTAAATATGACTAAGTAATATGAGTATGATTGATATTGATATATAGTTTATAAATATATAAATTTATATATATATATATATTTTATATATTATCTAAAATGATATATATAATATATTTATATATTTCTATAATATAATAGTATTATTAATAGTGGTTATAGTATTTATATATAAATTATATATAAGATGCATATAATAGAGAAATAAATATAACACTATAAATTATTATAATATATACACGATAAATATATATATATATAGAATATATGGGTGGTTAATAGAGTGGGGGGATAGGGGGTTATATATAGATTATAGTAGTATAAATTCAATAATATAAAATTTATTATAAGGATACAGGTATATAGGATGCGTACAGAAGCCCAAATCTCCCACTTCCTCGTCGTGTAAACCCGGACTCGACTAACGAGCTCTGGCTAGGTATGGACAGGCGCCCAGTCAACCGCTACCCCGAATCCACTTGCTCATTGAACCCATGTATGCCGCGGAACAGGACGTATCTAATTATGAAAGCCGGCGAGAAAATAGACTAAGAAATAAGGATTTGACAGAGGATTGCACAAATAGAACTGGAGGACCGTTGAGTAGGTAAGAGGAGGAGATGGTAACTTAACTGAGGAAAATTTGGATCGTGTGTCAATGTTTGAAAACTGAGAGTAGGCGAGGGAGAGGTAGCTAGGATAATAGATGAAGACTATGTAGCTGTGACATATCAGGATTGCAAGAAAAAAAAGACACGGTGTGGCGATCTTAGTCTCGATCTTCAAAATATGAACAGAAACGATAATTGATAAATGAATAGCATTGATGTCACGGCTGACAATGATTAGGTCATAAGTAGAATGATAAGTATAATGTCAATTGACATACGCCATTGCACGATAGGGAAGTACAAGGGAGAGAATAGAGGAGATTAGAGAAGAACTCATCAGCTGCTTGACGAACGGATGATGGAGGAGACAAAGAACAAATTGGATACAGCTGTGAATTGCTACATATTGGAAACGAGAAGGAAAGGAGAACGAGAGTGTCAGTCGGGTGCTGTCGAAGTGGAGACAGAACGAAAGAGGGAACTCGATGATAGTTTTCAGTGAGAAACGTCATAACATTCATATCGAAACACCATGCCCACATGACAGAAATAACAAAGTGACTGTAAGCAGAATGAGTGGATTTAGAAAGTATTTCGTAGAATAATCAATATAGATTTAGTTTATGACCAATCGAAAAAGAATATGATTTATTTGGACGTTTTGAAAGAGCCGATCCGATACGTATGTCTTTGGTGCGGACACAGGATGGTAATTGGGAGATGAGATGGAGAGAAGAGATTAACCTAGAGGAAAGTTAATAAAGAATATTCTCGAGAAGAAATAAAAGACCAGGCAAACGAAGGAGGAAATTGATGAACCTAAAAAAGAAAAGGCAAGTAGGAGAAAGAGAGAAACAATAGAAAAAGAAACTTGAAATTTAAGTGAAAATATTATGGAACAGCAAAAGAGTCCTGGATAAAAGAGAAGAAACAGAACGGGAGAGAAAAGAAGAGCCAGCGATGGTGAAGCATGAAGTGAAGGGTCGCCAATAAGACGATAAGAAAGTGCAATAAAGAGTTGATGAAATAAAAACTGAAGAAAATCTAGATTGGATGATGATTGACAACGTAGGATTTTGCAAGCAAGAATGGAAAAAAAAGAGATAAGGCAAGCATGTGTGTAAATAATATGGGTTGCGAACTGAAGGAGAAGCATGAATGGATAAGACAAAAAGTAATCTAGGATTGGATTAAAAGAGGAGCCCGAAAGAACCGTAGAAACCCACTCATATAGAATAAGAGCGAGAAACTGAACGAGGACGAGATGCTGGAAAGATGGGGAGAATCCTTTGGAGGAAGGTTGAGATTTGATTGTGAGAGGTGCAATGGCGATAGACGAGATGTGGTGAGGAAGGAAAGACAAGAGGGGATATTGCTGAAGGAAATAGAGAGCATAATTTAAAACGCAAGAAATGAGAAAGTCCAGTGAACTGATGGACCTGAACTCTTCTTTCAAAGAAAAGCCAATAACAGTGAATAATGCTACTAAATTCTTGAAGAAATTATGGGACAAAAGAGAGAAACCTGACGAATGAGTACGAGCGGTGATTGCTCCTTATAAGAATAGGAGGATAAAAAATTGTAACAACGTAAGATGGGATAACGTGCTACCTGACTTTCTGAGCAATAACTATACGAGAGCAATATGAAAAGGAGACTGAGAATCTAATAGTTGAAGATAAACTAGGAAGTGGGCAGTATGGCTTCAGAGCGAGAAAGAGTATGATCCAATCTCTACAATGAAAAGCATGATAGAAAAACCAATAGAAAATGGAATAAGAAGAGCAAGATGTGCTTTGGTAGACTTTCAGAAGGTCCCCTTCGATAGATTGATAGGTGAAAAGCTATTGTGCGAGCACTGGACGAACTAAGAGTAGTGAAAATACACAAAATATAAAAAGAGCAAAAAAATTAATTAATTTAAATTTAATAAGAAAATGGGATTGGAAATAAGTTAGAAGAAGATGTGACAGGCGTAATTCAGGAGTGAGACAAGGCAGTGTGCTTTCGCCCCTGCATACATATATAGCGGATACGGACGAAGAAATATTGAGACAGTCGAAATTAACACACAACTGCCTATACCCAAGCATGATGCAGCTTGAAGCTAGCGAGGAGGCGGACTGCTGCAGAAATGTTAACAGAGTTGGGAGCCATAATTTGAGAAATCCGGAAGAAGATGAACTAACGGGAGAAGACGGAAGGTAATGGAAAGCAGAGTGAAAAACAGAATTGACATCAATTAGTATAAGAAGAGGATACAAGCAGGGTGGATAAACTGCAAATACTTGGAGTCGTGATGGAAGGGAGTAGGAAAGAGGTTCATGGTGAGGAGAGATTAGGCGAGCAGGATAAAGAGTCTCTTTTTAGAACGTAGAGCATTAATTCCCAGTAACGCAATTAAACAGCTATATTTCAAAAGAAGTGAAAAGGTGAATATACAAAACAATATGACAACACAATTATCGAATAGAAGAGGTAAGCGCCGGATGGAGAGTGAGGGTGCTGAGCATGGTTGAAGGAGTACCCTTCTGGAATAGCGGAGTAAGTGAGGAAATTACGAGAGAGCGAAAGCTTGGATCAATACTCAAACATATACACAGAACAACTGAGATGGAGGGCACCTAAAGAGAATGATAGAGGAACCATCGCCATTGCAAACACTGTTATGAAGATGCCTATTCCTGCAACTGCGAGCAACCGAAGAAAAAGAGAACGAGTCGAGTGAGAGCAGAACGTCAGAAGAGTGTCTATGGTGGATGTAAAGGAGAAGAAATTAACGAAAGATAGAAAGGGTAATTCGAATCGTCAGTGAAGGTTTCAATATGTACGATCTACCACGAGATTGTGGGATATGAATATTATATTAATATATAAATAATTATATATAATATATAATCATAATATCGATAATTATATATATTATATATATAATTAGTATTATATTAATATATAAAATATAATAATAATATTATTTATAATTATGATATATGTAATTGTAAAATAATTATATGATATAAATATATATATATAATATAATATAAATAATCATTAATATATATATATATGTTAATAGAGTATTATGCCAAAGTAGGTAATTTATATATATAAATTATATATAGGATTGAATATATAATATTATATATATTGATTTGATAATATTATATAATATATTATACTATAATATATATTATATTAATCATTATATAAGGTATATTGATAGATAGCTACGGCGGTGCAAAGAGAAGCACCAGTCAGGGGTAAAGGCCTACCTCGCAGACGGAGATGACAGACCAGCCGTAGCTGGCCAGTTACGCCACAACAGGCTCAACGACAGAACGGCAGCAACATGTGAAACTATGAGCCTACGTCTCCGCCAGAGATTGCTGCAGTATTGGGGCGTCAACCGAGATAAATTAGAAAACAATAAACACTGTAACTAAGACCTGGAGAGTGGGGGTAGTCTATGAAAGGGGTAATCAATTTGATGTGAGAGGGATCATTCAACATACGAAGTGATTGCCGATTAGAACCGATAGTAGTCATCATACTCACTTAATTAGAGTCGGAGTACTGCAGATACCAACACATCCATCGTCGAAGATCGACGTGTACTCGGTGCCACTAGGTCGTGGTCGGTGTAGCCCGCACAACAACGTACTTCCGAGGAAGACTCGATTTATAGTCTGCGTGTCAACGAGAGCGTTCCACATCAAGCGCGAACGACATATGCAGACTACGGCTGACGGAGACATGCGGCACCTGGGTGAGTTGACAACAGGCCGTTGAGCCTTGCGGAGACACAGTAATTACGTTCGCTGTGCGAGCTTGCCATGTGTCCACTGAGCTACACCCGTGCTAAGTCAACCGTACGACCGACGGAGAACGGCTCGAAGTCAAGTGTCCAGTGTGCCCGTCCGTTGAGGGGGCGGTTTATGGTTCTGGAATGTTTCCTAATCAGTGCCTAAGGAGTTGCAATGCATTTTCGCCTGAAGGCACTCTTAACAGTCCGTAAGGATAACAAAAGACTCTCGACCATTGTCCATGCCATAGGCCCCAATGGTGACTCTTTCATCCTAATGCATGGACAATACAAGACCACATAAGGCCCAAGTGTGAAACGACTACCATAGGACATACAGTATCAGTTTTTAAATGAACAATCATTAGGGGATTTGTGTTAGGTGAGAGTAAGAATGATCAAATGTAGAAGCAACGTATAGAGATAATTGTGTGGTCTGAAGAAGGGAGGAAATGATGAGAAAATAAATGAAAGTCTGTTGAGGAGGTTAGGCCATTCTGGAAAGAAGGATAACAGGCGGTAGGGTTAAACGATTTTAAGGTGAGTAAGATTGGAAAGAAGGGGAAAAGGAGGAACTAAAAAAAGGGAGAGACGAGGGGACAAGTAAGTCAAGATGAATGGGATAAATTGGGATTGATGAGGGAAGGCGGGTGTTTTGTTTGAGGGTATATTTTAGTCCCTAGGCAGAGCTGGTATTACTGGCCACATGACGAGATTCGCAGGTGAGGGTCCATCGTGGTCCCGTGAATCTAGGGTGGATTTCTGACGGCGACGAAGGTCCACTATTCAAAGATTAATAAGTGCGGTAAGCGTGGGGCTTTCTTTCGACTGGCCATAAAGTTCTTTAGCATGCTTTGCTTTTCCGGTGCCTTATTTGGGGAGAGAAGGATGCAGTGATGATATCATTGGTCATTATCAGTATTTTTAAAAGTATAGGAAATAGACTATACAATACATATATATTATAATATTATTATATAATATAAGTATTAATATATATATAATATATTAGTAGTTTGTTATATAATATAAACTATATATATAATTATAATATTATATATTTATATATATATTATTAAAATATATATTTATAATAATATATATAGATAGTATATAAACATAATATAATTATAATTTATAAATAAATATATTATACTTAACCATGTAAACATATATTTCCTTTTAATTAAAGCAAAGTTATAATATAAATATTATATATAGATAAATATAACGGGTATAATATATATATAAGATATATAATATAATATATAATTATATAATGATATTATAGGTCACTAACAAGTAATGAATATTATGTTATTGATAAGATATAAAGAATATTTTTTTTTTTTTTACAATGAGACAACACCAAACACTGCTACGCCAGAGCCCTAACAATGAGGAGGTGTAACTCCTTAACGTTCCGAGCAGGACGATGAGCCAAGCCCAAGATGAAATAAGCTCACATCTCCCACTCCCGACCTAGCTTTGCGAACCTGGACTTTCTGCTTTGTTGGGTCGATGCCTATAACCTGGACCTACGGCCCTTTCCTGATACGAAGATAATAAAAACTATGTAAACAATATATATAATAGATATTTAAAAGTAATTTATAATATATATATAGTATATATAAATATTAAGAATAAATATAATGAACATATAATATAGAAATATATGTATATATAATCTAACATACATAACATATACCTAACCTAAATACATAACACAATACACAATATATATATATATATATATATTAATATGATATAATAAAAGATTATAGGAATATATATATAATATAAAAAATAATTTTTTTCTTTTTTTTTTTTTTTTACAGATATTCATTTTAGCAGGGAGCGCCCTTCACGGAGGGACATTAAATATAAAAAGACATAAAAACACTCACCCAATCCTAACGCAAATCCTCTATGTGAAGCGCGATCGGGTTTAAAAGAAATTAAAGAAATTCAGCAGTGAAAAACAGCAAATGCAAGGAGTTCCACAAGAACGGAAGTGGCTGAAAGAAGAGGCACCAACAACGGCACGATCTGGGATTTCGATGCTCACGCAACATGTGGAGCATGCACCCCTGTATTAGAGTCGAGACCAATGAGAGTGGAATGCGCGCACAACCCCCCTGTACAGCACCGTTTAGTACCCTATAGAAGAGATAGTGCTCCAAGCGTCAGCGTTCGCAGAATAGAGGGTCAAGAATTTGAACGTAGGACAGTTTTATTAGTCCTCTTAGCTTAAGACTCAACGTCATCTCAATAGAGAAGGGTGAGCCCTGGAGCCCACCCCGCAAACTGAGAAACTACTTCCATCAAGGGCAATAAGGAGGCCCTTATATAACTGATTAGCTGCAGAAGAGATAAAGAATCCCGCAACCTTGAACAGAACCCCAGCTTCTTAGGCACCTTAGCAACCATTGTGATATGAGTTTCCAAAGACCAACTTTGTTTATTTTCAACCAACAGAAGCTTATCGTGTCAACAGTCAGACTTAAATCGTCGAAAAAATAAGGAATGTTAGCGAATTTGTTTGAGAGGAGATATATAAGATAGTTTCAAAAGAGTGAATTTCAACAAGTTGTGGACCCCACCGGGAAATCCAGCACCAAGGGTCGGCAAAAAGAATCGGAAGCTGAAGACGAAGGCAACTCAAATTGCAAAAAGGGAGCCAGAATTGAAAACAGTGGACAGAATGGAAGTTAGATCGTCGGCATAAAGTGAACAGATGAAGCAAGCTGAGGAGATCTTGATGAAGACAGTAAGATAAGTTGAGACTAAAACGAACTTGAGAACACCACAATTAACCAGGAAAGGAGGAAGAAGTCGCTCACAAGAGTGCTGATACGGACGACCAGAAGAAACTGACAATAGAAGCAAAGAGAAAAGGTAGAAACCCCAAAGAAGGAGCTAGAAGATGACGCAGCACTGCCCATACCTCCGATCAAAGCCTTGAGTCGAGCGCCACCACCACAAACTCCAAGTCCCTAAGGGCAGTAGAGCCATGTTGGTTATGTTGTGGTGTAATATCAGTTCAGATAGGAATGAATTACCATTGACCTCGGACGTCGAAAGCCATATGATACGAAAGAAGAGAGAATTTAGAGAGCCAGATGAGCAGAAATGAAGAGTACAGAAAGAGTTTCAAAAGATTAGATGAAAACAAGTGAGAGCTCATAGACGTAGTAGAAGGACAAACGGCTACCTCCTTTTTCGGGATTGCTGGACAAATTAGCGCTTCCAGCACTGAGGAAATGACTAGTATTAAGGCATAGAGAAGAGTGAACGAGTACAGGCCAGCTCAGAAGCACGCTCCCAAAACACGGGAGAATCCATCGTCGGCCAGCCTTGCTGGAACGTTCAAGATCTCTGAATCCACACCCATCAGTCGTAACACAGGACGAGGCCAGGAACCGAGAGGAGAAGAAGCAGATCAGGTATGCCCGGTATGGGCGGCAAGTGAGCACGCATTAGATTCACTTCTTATTATTACCTTTTCCAGTAGGAAAATTAACTAATAAAACTGTTAAGCAGATAAGTGTATAAAGCGCAGATTACCAAAAGTATTAAGATGTTTTTGGCAAGAGGCCAGAAATTTATCATGGAGAGCCAAGTAGTTCGCACTTCTTTTGTCGAAACGCGGCGCTTAGCTTCGATAGTAGCCGCTGCAACGATTCCGAGCAGAATGGAAATTAGTAAGAGTGATAGGGAACAGAGAGTTTTCCATGCCCGATAGGCATGTCTCTCTACCTAATGAGCGAGAACATCAACATAATCGAACCATGATTGTGGAAACAGATTAGTTGAAGATGGAGAACCGCTCAACCCCTCGACACTAACGGCCCCCACTTTCAGCAGTGACGAAAGCATCCGCCCGAGCAAAGCAGATTCACTTCCAAGTATAGTCTGCAAGAAACGACGCAACGCACCGGTATCCTCACTCTCCAATTAGCCCCGATTAAAGTGCAGAAAAAGTACGTTGGGGGGGCAATAAATGAAGATGAAAAAAGCTTAAAATTAAAGCTACAATTTGTGGTCAGAAGTTAACCGATAGAGGGAAAGTGGTGTACTGAATCGAAGAAGGATGAGTGCTGAAAACATAAAATCAATCGTGTTAAGAAGGTCTAGTGAACGATCCTGTCATATCGTAGTTCTTAATAATGTCCACCGATCGTACGAAAAGCGAAGCGTCGTTCGCCTTCCTTCCCGCCTGCACTCAGTCGGTGGCAGAGGAGCCCAACACTCAGTGTGTGCACGTTGAATCCCCTTAAGATATGAGGATCTCAGCAATTAGGTGAATCAAATGATGAATAAGGTGATTCAAATAAAGAAGAAAAATACTGTTCGGTAGGAGGACAGTAAGGCAGACAACACCAACATAAGGTAGTAGAGGGAGAAAAGATTCTAAGGCCAATGAAACACGAAATTCAGGATCAAGATTCCTACAAGAAGTGTTCACAGGAGGTAATGTTAAGAAGGCACAGACTCCACCATTAGTCTGAAATTATAGAAAAAAGTTTAATAGTGGAGGTATATTTTGAAAAAGAATCCCTGCCAGCTGGTCTCAGACAGTAATAAAATGTTAGGGGTAAGGAGGTAGCGAGTGTGATATCCACAAGTGTGTTGTCGGGATGCATAGTAGCTCGGCCACGGAACGTGGATAAAGTCAAGTAGAGATACTCTCGCCGGCGCCCTACCGCACAACAGTCTCTCTGTCCAGTCATTCAATACAGAAATCCCCCACATTAAACACACAGTGACAATCAGACTATTACACACATTTTCCACACAAAAGCGCCACTGATGGGGTTTTATTGAAAAACCTGTACCACACACAAAAACACACCTACACACGTCACACACACACACACAGATCTCTTGACATCAAAAAATGATAAAGTCAAAAAAAAAAAAAAAAAGAAGACATAAAATATATTAAAAAAAGGAAAGAAAATATTATAAAATGTTAATAAAAATGAAACAGAGACTAAGTAAATTAATAAGCACGACGGTAAATATCCAAATAATATAAAGCCTTAAAGTAGAAAAAAAAAAAATCCACACACACACACAACATTCACACACACCTACCAAATATTAAAGAACTAAAAAAACTTAAAAAAACGGATAACAGTAATCACTATTAAAAAACTTACAAAAAAAAGCTAACGCCGTTAATCATGTAAAATTGTCAAGTAAATTAATATTAAACTTAAAAGCTAAAACGTAAGAAAACACTAAACAACTTAATCGTAAAATTCCAGGTCGTTGCGAAAGATTAGTTAAATCTATCCACTAAAACCTCTTGAGAACGTTACAATCTATATATATATAATAAAACTACTAAAACTAATGTTATGTAAAATAATGCACTTGAACAAAATAAAAACAACATCCAATAGCGAGCAAAAAAACAACAACACTACACAGCGGAGCAAACACATCTATTACACACCTTTTCCCTGAATAACTAAGAATATATAATTCATCAGTTAAATATTGATATATATTTCTTATATATAATATATATTATATATAAATATATATTATAAATTATAACAACTGCGTGCGCCCTAAGTGCGCCCTATCGAACTAGCGCCTAAAGGCGCACTAT
>JABUQX010030649.1:0-2500 GCA_015478945.1 Trachelipus rathkii
GGAGATACGGCCCTCTTTAAATCTCATCCCTCCCCTACCACCTCCACTTCCCGTCCCTCTCACGTCTCTCACCTATCCTCCATACCTCTCCTAAACTTCCTCTTACACGATGTCTCTCATTTTTCCACCTTTATCACTTCTACTCTCCTCTTTTCCCCCCTTTCCCTAATCGTCACCTCTCCTCCCACCCTTATCCTAGCAATCACCAAATAGTGATCCGATATCCCCTCCCGCCCCTCTAAATTACATTTACATCTAGTAATTCTGCTCTTATCCTTCCATTTACACACGACATAATCAGTACCGCCTCCCCCCCGTTATCTCACTTTCATGTATACTTATGATTTTCACTTTTTTGAACCAAGTATTCCCACTATCTCATATATATATCTATATATATTATATATATATATATATATATATATCATATAATATATTATATATATATATATATATATAATTCTAAATGTGTATCTTTTATCTATATTATATATATATGTTTTTATTATATTTCTTTATCCATTATAATTATATATATATATATAATATATACAGTATAGGCACGATCTGTTACTCCGTTACTAACGAATTAAGTTTTTGAGTAGACGGAATTTACGGAACTCTTACTTTTTTTTCATGTAACGCACCGAATAACTTCCGTTATTTTTCCTCCGTTACTTTTTAGTCCGTTACATTTGTAAAGACTTTCTTTGAGTGTTGATAGCAATTGACCACCCCGGACAAGCTAAAAAATTCTTTTAATATATATAATATAAGAAGAATATTATATTATATATAATATATATATAATATATTATATATATATATATATTATATATATATAATATATATATATTATATATATTATATATATATATTATATATATATATATATATATAATAAAAATTAATTTAATTTTAATAATTTATATATATATTATATATATATACATATATATTATATTATATATATATATAATAAATAATATATTATATATATATATATATATATATATATATATATAGTAGTATATATATATATATATTATATACATATTATATATATATATATATATATATATATACTATTATATATAATATATATATATATATATAATATATATCTATATATATATATATATATATATATATATATATATATATATATATATCTTATATATAATAATTTTATATATATTTTATATAATTATATATATATATAATATAGTTAATATATATATATAATATATATTATATATATATTATAAAATATATTATGTATATATATATATAATATAATATATATATATTATATATACTATAGGTATAAGGGGAAT
This sequence comes from Trachelipus rathkii, assembly GCA_015478945.1. Taxonomy (NCBI): domain Eukaryota; kingdom Metazoa; phylum Arthropoda; class Malacostraca; order Isopoda; family Trachelipodidae; genus Trachelipus; species Trachelipus rathkii. The sequence goes on from JABUQX010030649.1 coordinate 1,338, forward strand.
CTGCATAGAATAACGAATAGGGAAGGGTGCTTCCCGTAACTGATGAAATGATTGTGAGGAGAGTGTGGAGGGACACTTCGAAAGATCTTACATTTACGTTGACAACACATATTCAAATCCCAATCAAATCGCCATTTCGCCTCTGTTTCTTGATCATTTTCATTCACGGAGTAATTTCATCTATACCTGCAAGATTTACTATTCTTCACTTTCCCCACCTACCGCATTACTCCACCTTACTAAAATAACTCATCCCCCAATAATACCTATTTCTTGCAAACCATCAAACCCACACACATTCACTATTCACATCTTCATCTACTAGTATGAAGATGTGAAGAGAATGTGTGTGGGTTTTGATGATGCAGGAATAGGTATTTGGGGATGAGGTATTAGTAAGGAGGACGGTAATGGGTAAAGTGGGAAGTTGAAGAATAGTAATATCTGCAGGAATAGACTGAAATTACTGGTGAAATGATCCAAGAAACAGAGGTCCGAAATGGTGAATTGATTGGAATTTGGAAGTTGTGTACAAAACGTTTATGGAGGATATGGTTCCGAGGGTTAGAAGAAGAGCAGTAATAGTACCCACTTATATAGGGTAAGGGGGAATAAGGGTAACTGTAGTATGATTATAGGAGAATTAGTTTAATGAGTGTTGTAGGCTGGTATTTTGGTCGAAGAAGTGCGTCGAGTGATTGAGGACTGGATTGTGAAAGCAAGGTGCGTTTAGATGTGTAGAGGGTTGTGTTTGATTTAAATCTTTTCATGTGAAACAAATAATTGAGAAAATGAGGGAAAGAAGAATAAATTGTTATTTATGTTTATGAATAACCACAGGGCGTATGATAGGATTAATAGGGGAAGCCTCTATGGAAGGTGCTAGTGATATATGGTGTTGTGGTAAGCTTCTGATGAAATCAAAAGTATGTATGACGATAGGGAAGAGTATGTAAGAATAAATGGAGTTGAAAGTGATTGGTTTAATATTTTTAATAAAGTGATTGGTTTAAAAAGCCCTCCTTGGGGAAAAGGTTTTTTTTTGGGGGGGGGAAAGGGGGGGGGGGGGGATAAAAAAAAAAAAAAAAAAGGGGATTGGTCTCCGGAACCCCGCGCTCTTTGGTCTTTGGTGGTCGCGGGGTTCCTCCGACCATCCCCTCCGG
>JABUQX010030649.1:12500-15000 GCA_015478945.1 Trachelipus rathkii
TATTATTCATTATTCAATTATTATTATTATTATTATTATATTATATTATTATTACTTATTATTATTATTATTATAATTATTAATTACAGAAAATGAAACTGTCAGTATTCTTACGATGGCATAATAATTACTCTAATTGAAACTCTCTCTTGAAACTCAAAACATAATCGAGTACCTTGGACCTGATTTCGCCACGAGAAGTAATGATATTAAAAGAAAAAAAAAAAAAAAAAATATTACGATATGCTTAATAATTATAGGGCAAAATTTACTTTTCTGACCAGGACTCATTTTTGATCTTCGAGTCACTCGAGTCGCCGTGAAGTCGCTCAATGGTCAATAGTTGAGTCAATTGACTCAGTGACGGCTTTTGTAGAGTGTGCTTTATTTTATTTTATTTTTAATTAAATTATGTATTTAATATATTAAATATCTCTGAAAATTACAAGATTAAAATAATACAAAACCGTGTAAGTCAATATTTGTTTCCGCATGATATCTCGAAAACTAAAATAGGTACAAGAAAACTGATAACAAATATGGAATCACCGTATGAAATTTGTATGGAAAATGCAAAAAAAAAAAATTACTTTTTTTCTTTTTTTTATATATCTCCAAAACTACTGATAGGTAAATGAAAACTAATAACATATTTAGAATCAGCGTATGAATATGTATTAAAAAAGATTTTTTTTTTTTTAAACTAAAAGAATACCCCCGGTAAACGCAAAGATGCAAAGAGGAGTCGGGGTCTCTCGGCCTGCCGGGGGACGACGGGGTAGGACTATTTCCCCCTGCCCGGGGAGGGTCTCCGGAACCCCCGCTCTTTGGGTATTTGGGTGTCGCGGGGGTTCTCGCCCCTCCCCTACGGGGTATGGAAACGTCCCCCCCTCTGTCCCACCGTTCCGCGCTCGAGCCCCCTAAAAGAATTTTTATACGCTGATTCCATATTTGTTTTAGGTTTCTTCTACCTATCGTAGTTTTGGAGAGATATAAAAAATAAAAAAAAAAGTAAAATTTTTTTTTTGCATTTTCATACAATATTTCAGTAGCTGATTCCATATATGTTATTAGTTTCTTGTACCTATCTTAGTTTTCGAGATTTATCATGCGGGTAACTTTTTTAGTTTGGCGATATATATATATATATATATTATATATATATATAACTAATATATATATTGTTAGTAACTTATATTATATATATATATAATATATATATATATATATATATCGATCATGTCGCGGATATTTTCTGTTAAATAAGTATGTTGCTAGATATCCGAGTAGATGTGCTTTCCTTCGACCTCTTTTAGAAGTTGTGATTTTACCTAAAGATGTAAGGAATTTGACGTTAGGTCCATAACGTTAGATCAGTTAAGTGACGCTAAGTTAGGTTAGGTTAGAATACGTTAGGTTAGGTTAGGTTTTTATGTTAGTCATAACCTAACCTAACCAGAAAGACGAATTTGAGAAAGCCAAAAATTAGAAGGAGTTGATGTAAATTTGCTTAGACATTTGACACACCTAAAATTATATTTTGAACCTCTTTTAATTAAATAACACTGAATATTACAACTGTCACATTTTTTTTCCTTCTAATATTAAATGATAATATTGCAGAAACGCTAACACATTGTTTTGGTCGCTTATCAATTCCTGCACGCAGTGAAGAGACATTATTCAATAACTGAAAACATTTAAAAAAAATTATCTACACAAGCCGCCACTGAGTCAATCGACTCAAGTACTGACAATTGAGCGATGAGCGACTCGACGACTCGAGTTGAGCGACTCGAGTGACTCGAAGATCAAAAATGAGTCCTGGTCAGAAAAGTAAATTTTGGCATTATACGATACCCTTTAAATTATACGACATTCTCAAAATTTCATGTAACTTGCAGCAAATAATGTATGAAATGAGCTGTTGATAAAGAAAAACGTAATAATATTTAAAAAAAAAAAAAAGCGCCGGAAATGACCCTGAAAAAAGATACGAAGTCACGCAAAGATCATTTTATAACATTTTTCTACGCAAGAAAAAAAAAAAAAAAAAAAAAAAAAAAGCGCTTTATAAATTTTTATGAAACTTATACGTAATGGTTTGAAATGAACTCTAATGAAAGAAAAACGTAAAAACGACTCGGGTAATAAAAAAAAAAAAAAAAAAAGTTATATTAACAACTAAATATTTTTAACATATCAAATCAGTTTTAAAGTTGCAAGATGCATTTTAAATTGGCTTTGAATTAAGGTGTTGATGAAATACTTTTATTCTACCACCACTCAAGGATCGGAGGGTACAGGGAAAGAACACCACGTATGCAAATGTTCGTGTAACATGCGTTTGTATCTTCAAATTTGTTTCTCCTACAAATATGAAATTTTGGGAGCTTCATAACTATTTTGAGTCATTTCCCAAATTTTTATTACGTTTTTCAACATTTCGGCTCATTTCAAACATTTCTTGTCAATTTCAGGATAATCGAGAGGTTATCGT
>JABUQX010030649.1:20000-32500 GCA_015478945.1 Trachelipus rathkii
AATTGACACAATTACGATATATTTATAAGGAATGTTATTCATTGTTTTCATGTATTATTTCTTTTATATTCAAAAAATAAGAGAGGTTATGATGTTTTGTGGTGTATACTTAACAAAACTTATCATAACCTAAACTTAATTGGTCCTAAACCGAATTTAAACGTTAAAAAAAAATAGGTAGAGGCAAAATATTTATGTACCAGAGAGATTTGGTAATAGTTTTTTTAGTCCTCTTACATGGAGACGAAAGATATTAAAAAAAATATCCGATTATCGAAAAAAATATCGATATTTCGTAAGATTACGCTAATCTCAACTATTATCATATTTAGTGGCATTAGAGTGTGGTAATTAAAATGGAGACTTTTTTTTTTTTTTTTTGCCTCAAACCTCGGGTTTGAAAATGTTCGTGAGTATATATATATATATATATATATATGCTATATATATATATATATATATATATATATATATATATATATATATATATATATATATATATATATATATATATATATATATATATATATATATCACTATTGCCCTGGGTTGACTAAAGCGTTTTTTGAGAGTTATATTTTATTATTACACTTTAAAACATTTAAAAACAGTTAAAACTATTAACATTACACAAGCTTTCGCTCCAGGTCTTTCGGGGGCCTCTTTAAGGTGATTGAAACAAAGTATGGATTTTTTTCTTCCTTCTGTATATCTCATTCTGCTAATTGGTTGTCCAAAAGATTTTTGTAAAAGGGTGAACTTTTCATGTTGTTTTGTAGACTATCAGTTTTGTAGTTCCCAGAGCCTCGATTATAATTTGGGATGTTGTATATGCAAAAGGCTTCAGATATTTTTCTTTTATTACTATTGTTAATATGTTTTATGATACTGCTGTTATTGGGATTTATGTGATGATTTTTCGTCTGACGGTGTTGTGTGAGGGCTGAGTTTTGGTTATCTTTTTGTAGGGCATGTTTATGTTGGTATATACTTTTGTTGTAGTCTGTTGTTTCTCCTATATATTTACCGTTACAGTTTGTACACGGGATTGTATAAATGCAAGGTGGGTTTGTATTGTGGGCAATGGGGGGTGTTTTAGAACTTTTTTTTTTAAATAATATTATTGGCAGGAATTATGGTTGATGATAATAATTGATGATGCAAAGTGTAGTAGGAAAGTTGTAAATGGTAGGTAGGTGACTGGTACAATTAAATAGTTGGTGGATGTAAAGGGACTAAGTCTTGAGTGCGTTAGGGTGTTGTCTTTTGTGTTGTGCCTGAAGAGAGTTTGAGATGATTGGTAGAGAGATTTGGCAGAATATGTAAAATGAGAGGTTTGAAAGTAAACGTAGATAAGAGTAAGGTTATGGTTGTGAGTGAGGACAGTCCTCAGTGTAAAGTTATGTTAGATGGTGAGCAGCTAGAACAAGTGTCTGAGTTTAAATATTTAGGATATATGTTGGATGATAAGGGAACAGATGATGCAGAGTGTAGTAAAAAGGTTGTGAATGGCGGAAAGATGGGTGGTATAATTAAATCGTTGGTGGATGTAAAGGGACTAAGTCTTGAGTGCGTTAGGGTCTTACATGAGGGTATGTTATTACATGTGTTAATGTATAGTAGTGAGACTATGGTCTGGAATAAGAGGTATAGATCTAAAGTACAATATATTCAGATGGACAATCTTAAGGTGTGGTAGGTGTGAGAATTGATAAAATGAGGAATGAACGTATTAGAGAGTTGTGTGGTGTGAAGAAAGGGGTAAATGAGAGAATAAATTTGAGATAGTTTGATGATATGGAAAGGATGGATGATAATCGGTTGGTTAAGCGAATGTATAGTGGTGAGTGTGCTGGGAATCGACCGGCTGGAAGACCGAATAAAAAGTTGATTGAGATAGTAAAGGAATGCCTGAAGGAGAGGTAGTGAGTTTGCAGAGGCGAGAAGAAAGGTGCATAATACTAGGAGTGAATGTCAGCGGAGTTTTTGTTAGGGTATGGTTGTTGCCACCTAGAACAAAGGGATGAAATTACTGACTGACGAGATGCCATAGTGAGGATCCGTCGCGGTCCCGTGAAGAACTAGGGTGGATTTTCTGACTGCCACGAATTCTCATTAAAAGGTATAAAAGGGGCTGTAAGACTGGGCTTTCTTTTCGACTTGTGTCATATTCTTCCTTTTCTGTTTCAAAGTGCATGCTGTGCCTTGGCCTTAGTCTTAGGAGAGAGGAAGAAGGTGGTGGTATATATATATATATATATATATATATATATATATATATATATATATATATATATATATATATATATATATATATATATATATATATATATATATATATATATATATATATATATATATATATATATATATATATACATATATATATATATATATATATATATATATATATATATATATATATATATATATACTCTTCTTCTTCCTTACTCTTATCTATATATATATATATATATGCCTCTCTACCACTACTGCCTATATGTAAGAATTAGATTTTTGATTAGTTAGCTGCTCTTTACAGACAGGCAAGTGATCTTTAACCAACTCTCCATGTCAAATGTGGTAAAACTCTCTTCCTCATCAGTTAAAGAAATTGAGGAAAAACTTAGACTTAACCCTGAAACTTCTCAGAAGATCTTCAATTTCTTCAATGAAGTTGTTGAATAACTTATTATTATTATTGTTATTATTATTATTATTATTATTATTATTATTATTATTATTATTATTATTATTATTATTATTATTATTATTATTATTGTTTTTTTATTATTATTATTATTATTATTATTATTATTATTATTAAGGACTTATTTAACTTATTGGATATTTAGGAAATATTTATTGACTTTTTAAACTAATTATTTTTTGACTTGTAAGATATGTTCATTATTTATATAAAACTTTTTATCAAATGTTTTAATCCTAACATAATATTGAACGATTTTGAAAACAGGATTGGCTAATATGGATATTCACATTGTCGTCCCATTGCTTTGTATAAAGATGTTGTTCGCCCCTGTATGGAGTATGCGTCGTATATCTTGGGTGATTGAACGTGATTAAACTAGACCTATTCGAGCCATCACAACCTTCAGGTGACGGATGTGGCTGTAAGAAAAAGGTCAGTTCCCTATGGTTGGCTTGATGGCATGGAGCTTTGCTTCCCTAGAGTTCGTGTCCCAGCACTCCTGCCAACACAATATGAATCCCTGACGGACATGAGGAAGGAAATCAGTTGTGGGAATGTGGTTCTGGTGTAAAACTGATGGAAGGTATACGGAGGGGCCTGCCAAGTGCCATATGACCCCTTAGCCAGACGATCAGCGTCCTCATTCCTAGGGATACCAACGTGGGATGGAATTCAGGAAAACGTGACCCTCTTTCTTCGGGAGTGGAGAAGTTGAAAAAAAACCTGACTATTTATAGATATAAAGAAAATAGAACACTACTGAATTTATTTTAAGGCATGTAAATTTGGTTAAGGCTTTAATATTACAAAGAGATTAAGATAGCAAGTATGTTAATAGAAACTTCACAAGGACTTGTAGTAGGGAACAACAACAAAGATATCGTTATACACAGAATTAAAAAGGCTTCTAAAGACATGTTCCTGTATTAGATACAAATTTTATTCAAATTCAGCGTTTACATAGTAAATACTTAAACTATCTGAAAATCTTTTTAATAAAATTGAACTTCAAATAGCGAAGCCCACAAACTAAAATGTTCTGTGCTTTCTCAACTGTTGTATATTACATATATAATGAAGAAAACATGTAATTTGCAATTGGTAAGTGATTATGGGAAACAAATTTGCCTTCGTTTTGATTACTTTGGATAATGAATGAATCAAAAGAGATTTTACTCTCCATCAGCGGGATTCGAACACGACTCCGCGTCGCTGAGTTAACAGTAACCGGGCGCTCTATCCACTAGGCCATCCACGTTCCCAAAAAAGAACGTTTCAAGTCTAGCTTATAAAGCCCCAGGTCTTTCTCCATATTCAGAGGTGCTCAAAGGCCAGCCCCCAATGAATGAGTCAAAGGAGATTTTACTCTCCATCAGCGGGATTCAAACACTGGACTCCACGTCGCTGAGTTAACAGTAACCGGGTGCTCTATCCACTAGGCCATCCACGTTCCCAAAAAAGAACGTTTCAAGTCTAGCTTATAAACCCCCGGTCTTCTCCTTCCATAATTGCTGAGTACTCAAAGGCCAGCCCCCATAATGAATGAGTCAAAGGAGATTTTACTCCATCAGCGGGATTGAACACTGGACTCTGCGTCACTTCGAGTTAACAGTAACAGGCGCTCATCACTAAGGCATTCCACGTTCCCAAAGGAACGTTTCCAAGTCTAGCCCCGGTCTTCCTCCTCCATAATTGCTAGTATAAAGGCCAGCTACAATAGAATGAGTAAAGGAAGTTTTATATATCGCAGGATTCGAACACTGGACTCGTCGCTGAGTTAACAATAACAGGCACTCTATCCACTAGGCCATCCACGTTCCCAAAAGAACGTTCCAAATTACAGCCTTAAAGCCCCGGTCTTCTCACTCCCATAATTGCTGGTATAAAAATGCCCCATAATGAATGAGTCAAAGGATTTTACTCTCCATCGGCGGGATTGGACATGGACTTCTGTCGCTGAGTTAACAGTAACCAGGCGCTCTATCCACTAGGCCACTTCCCAAAAAGAACGTTTCAAGTCTGGCTTATAAAGCCCCCGGTCTTCTCACCACCAATTGCTTTGGTGCCAAGGCCAGCCCCATAATGAATGAGTCAAAGGAGATTTTCCTCTTCATCAGCGGGATTCAAACATGGACTCCGCGTCGCTGATTAACAATGGCTTGGGCTCTATCACTAGGCCATCCACGTTTAAAAAAACTGGTTTTTCAAGTCAGCTTATAAAGCCCCGTCTTCTCCTCCCATAATTGCTGAGTACTCAAAGGCCAGCCCCATAATGAATGAGTCAAAGGAGATTTTACTCTCCATAGGTAAACAAGCAGGCAAAATAAGCAAACAATAGGCAAAATAATAGGCAATAGGCAAAATAAGCATTGAAAATTTTAACGAATTCCTTGTCTGTACTTGCTAAATTTTCACAAATTTTAATTGGGCTAATTGTCCTATTCATACTTTTAAATTTATAAATGCTTAAAAACATTTTTGGGTCCTTTCTACTATTTCTTGCTAAATTAATTTCTGCTTCTCTCACTCTCTCTCTCTCTCTCTCTCTCTCTCTCTCTCTCTCTCTCTCTCTCTCTCTCTTTGCCTTTCCTATTGATTGGTTTTAAGTTCATTTCTAATTTTCCTATAATTTTCCAAATCTTCCACTCTACTACTACCCTTAAATATTTTAAAACATCTGAGCTTTTCATTGATTTTCTCTCTTATCTCTCTATTCCACCAAACATGTTTTCTCTTCTCTACCCTAATGGTTTATTTTAAAAACATACTGAATTTGCTTAAATTGTTCTCACATGATAAAACAGTTTTGGTCTTTAAACTCGTTATTCTAGTCAATTGTACTAAGCCTGTCTCGAAATTTGGCAAAATTGCCATTTCGGTAATCTAAGATCTTTCGTTATTAATTAGCTTGCAATTTGGGCCCAGATATCACATTAATGTTAAATCTAGTAATATTATGGTAACTAACTCCTAAGAGAGAGAGAGAGAAGAGAGAGAGAGAGAGAGAGAGAGAGAGAGAGAGAGAGAGAGATCTAAATTAAATTAGCTGCAGGATATAGCCTTCTAAACCTTTGTTAGTACAAAACTTGTGCTTAATAATTTAGAACTTTCAAATTAATAAAAGTAATAACAATTTAAATGGAGACTTACTTGCAGCAGTGACTTGGACCAATCTTTCCCTCATAAAGAGAAATGCCAAGATGAAAGAAATGATATTAAGATTCGTTCAATGTTTTAGCAAGTAACTTTAACTCTTGATATATATATATATATATATATTATTTATATATATATATATATATATATATATATATATATATATATATATATATATATATATATATATATATATATATATATATATATATATATATATATATATATATATATATATATTATATATATATAGTAATAAATACAACCCCTAAAATGTATTTTCAACATGCTGGAACACCTGCACGCTCATCTGCTAGGTGAAATTGATATTCTAAAAAAAATACATTCATCTGAAAAATATTTGTGATACTTCCATTGCCCTTAATAAGCGGTAAGTGTATATATATATATATATATATATATATATATATATATATATATATATATATATATATACATATATATATATATATCTTTATATATATAGATATATAGTAAATAAATGGTTTTTATAATTTTTTTTTTTGAAAAAAAACTTTTGTGTTTTTGTTTTTATTAAAATTATCCCTCTTTTTATGTATATTAACGATGTTTTAAATTACCAATACCCCTTCTAGGCCCTAAATATTGACTATTATTACAGTTTTATATATACAGTAAATATATATATATATATATATATATATATATATATATATATATATATATATATATATATATATATATATACTACTCTCTCTATACTATATATATGATCAAAAAAGGATGGTATAACAAAGTTGGTTTTGGGGTGTCGAGAGAAAATGAGAGGAATGGTAGGAAGGTGATTGATTTCTGTGAGGAGAGAGAGTATGTGTCAGTAATACACCAGCTAAACACAAAAATGTCATGAAATTGGTACAGAGGATAGATAGATCAAATATAGTAATTTTGTGTTGGTGAAAGAGATGTTGAAGTATATGTTGGATGTTATATGTAAATCAGTGAGGTGTTTAGAAATAGGTTATCGGATCATTATGTTGTTCTATGTTAAAAGGTAGTGGGGACTTGGATGGAGAGGAAGGTGATACGGAAGGAAGGGTAAAATTAAGGTAGAAGTTTGAGAACAAAGGTTATAAGGATAAACAGTATGTAAAAACGCTCACCAAAAGTAAAGAATTGAATGTGAACAAGCTGAAACTAAATAAATCTGGAAGCAATTGTTAGCAGTGCAAAAGAAGTATGTGGGTGTGCTAAAGTAGGAAGTAAGAATGCTAACATTGAGTGGTGGAATGAAAAGTTGATGCAAGCGGTTAAAAGTAAAAAAAAAAAAGCGTGGTTGAATGTACTAAAAGCAAATGATGAAGTTTCAAAAAAAGAAAAAGACTTTGGAATTATATAAGGAAAAAAAATACTATATTAAAAGATGCATACGTAAGAGAAAAGGTAAATGAACAGTTTGGAAGGAGGATGTGAATGGGGACACAAAGGAATCGGAAGCTCTTCTGGAAGGAAGCGCGAAAGGTTAAAAATTAGAATAAGGGAAACCTGCTCAGAATAATGAATAGGGATGGTGTTTTTGTAACTGATGAAATGGATGTGAGGGGAGTGTGGAAAGAACACTTCGAAAATCTGTATAATATTGGCAGTAATGAAGAGGTGATAGTGACTGTGTGTGGGTTTGATGGTGCAAGAAGGAATAGGTATTTTGGGGATGAGGTTATTGACAAAGAAAAGAAATAGGTAGAGTGAGATAGTTGAAGAATGGTAAATCTGCAGACAGATGAAATTACTGGTGAAATGATCAAGAACTGGAGGCAAGTTTTTTGATTGATTGGATCCTGAAGTTGTGTAATAAAGCGTTTATGGAGGTATATAGTTCCGAGGATTGAAGGAGAGCAGTTAATAGTACCCGAGTAAGGGAGATAGGGAACTGTAGAAATTATAGGGGAATTAGTTTATTAGGTGTTGTAGGAAGATATATGTTGGTATTTTGATCGAAAGGATTGCGCCGATTGACTGAAGGCTGATTGGTGAAGAAAAAGGAACAAGGTGCGTTTAGGAGTGGTAGAGGATGTGTGGATCAAATCTTTACATTGAAACAAATGATTGAGAAAATGAGGGAGAAGAAGAATAAATTGTATTTAGGTTTTATGGATTTGCAAAGAGGGGTATCGATAGGGTTAATAGGGAAGCTCTATGGCAGGTGTTTGGGGTATATAGTGTTGGTGGTAGGCTGAATGGAATCAAAAGAATGTATGACGATAGGGAGGCGTTTGTAGGAATAAATGGTGTCAAAAGCAATTAGGTTGAAGTATTAATGATAACTAGCAGCAGGTGAGGCAGGTTGTGTTATCTGTCTCCTTGGTTATTCAATTTGTATATGGATGGGGTTATACAAGAATAGAAGTGAAGGTGGGGATGGCAGGAAATGGTGTTAGAATGATGGAGAATGGAGAGGAGTGGAGGGTGCCCTACCTATTGTATGCGGATGATTTGGTTTTGTGTGGCCAATATAAGAAGAGTTTGTGAGAGGATTGGTAGAAAGATTGGCTGTTAAGGGAGGGTTTGAAAGTAAACGTGGATAAGAGTAAGGTTATGTGTGAGTGAGGACAGTCCTCCAGTGGGAGTTGCTGTTAGATGGGAGCAGCTGGAACAAGTGTCTGAGTTTAAATATTTAGGGTATATGTTGGATCTGGAAGGTGGCTGGTGCAATAAAATCACCGTTGAAAGGTAGATAATATAGGGACTAAGTGCTTTCGCAAGGGTCTTACATGACGGTATGTTGTTACCTGTGTTATTGTATAGTAGTGAGACTATGGTTTTGGAATAAGAATATGAACCCTAAGGTGCAATCTTTCAGATGGACAATCTTAGGGCATGCTAGGTGTGAAAGAATTGATAAAATGAGGAATGAACGTGATAGAGAGTTGTGTGTTGTGAAGAAATGGGTAAACGAGAATAAATGAAAATATGTTCAGATGGTTTGGTCATGTGGAAAGGATGATTGATAGTCGGTTTTTATGGATGTATAGTGGCGAGTGTGTTTGGAACCCGACCGGCTGGAGATCGAAGAAAAGTTTGAGTCAGTAAACAGACTGTCTGAAGGACAGAAATGTGAAGTTTGGCAGAGGCGAGAATAAAGGTGCATAACGGAAGGCCAGCGATTTTTACAGAGAACAGATGTGAACTGCACCTGAGCTTAGGGATGAAACCACATGCACTGACGATTACCAAGAGAGGGTCACCGCAGGCCCGTGACTTCTAGGATGAATTTTCCCCAGAGGGATGATGTTATGATTATTACAAGTGAAGAAGCAGCTAGACTTTATATATATATATATATATATATATATATATATACTCTTATATACATATATAATACTATATATACCATATATATATATATATATATAATAATAATAATAAAATAATATGTAATAATAATAATAATCAGATCATATGAAATATAATAATTATATGCCCTAGAACACAAATAAAACTTTACTAAGTACTAAAATCTTTATATATTGCATACCTCTTTTAACATATTGTATTTACTGTATTTTAATGCTAAATACCTAAAAAGACTTGATATATATGAAAAAAAGTAATTTAAAAAAAAAAAAAAAAAAACGAAAAATTTTGGCCTTTGGTTTTAAAAAAAAAAAAAAAAAAAAAACAGTCAAAACCATCCCAACCTATATATATATATATATATGCTATATATATATATATATATATATCTCTTTATATATATATATACTTACACTCTATTTGGACACTGCTCATATATATATATATATATATATATATAAACCTATATATATATATATATATATATATATATATATATATATATATATATATATATATATATATATATATATATATATATATATATATATATATATATATATAAAAATATAAATATATATATATATATATACTCTATATATAAGAAGAGATTAAAGTCTCTGAGCACTTGAAATATTGAGATTGCTTCACAATATATCTTCCTTGTCTTTTATGAACAATTCAGAAGTAGCGTAACATCTGCTGCTGTTTTTTTTTGAAGGTGTAAGAGGGACGGAAGAGTGAGAGGAATGGAGGGTAAACTTTTATGGGATTTTTAAGTTAAAGGAAGGGGGAAAAAGAAAGGAGTGCGAAGGAGGATGAAATAAAAATATTATCAGGGATGATAGATAGATAGATAGATAGATAGATAGATAGATAGATAGATAGATAGATAGATAGATAGATAAAGTAAAGTTGAACTCATTTTTTAACATTAAATTTTTCTAAAACATGCTTGAACAAGGGTTGGCACGTAAAAAATCAAATGATTTAAATCAACTTTTTTTTTAGTTTTTTTTTTTATAAAAGTCATATTTTTGAGTTTTTGATTTTTTGATTTTTTTGATTTTTTAGATATTTTTTTCTAAATTAATAATTTAATTCCTAGTTATCACTCTGATTAATGATAAGTATGTGTCTATATAATAGAAGTAAAATTCATGTTAACAGTTTTCAAATCATTTATAATAAAGAAATAAATAAAATTAGAGTTATCAGATATTTATTAATTTAAATAGCTTAATTAAACTAAATAATAATTATATTTACTTATTAATTAGGTAATAATTAGGATTATTAAAAAATTATTATTTTATAAAAATAATAATTAAAAAAATCAAAAAAATCAAAAAAATCACAAAAATCACAAAAATCAAAAAAAATCGAAAAAAAAAATAAATAAATAAAAAATTCTAAAAAAATCAAAAAAATCACCAACCCTGTTTTTTTTCTAGAAAATTGAAAAAAATCACCAACCCTAGATAAAATTCCTTTTAAGTCTTATAAAACCGGTAATTTTCAATTTGTAAAAAATTATAAAGAAAAGATTTGCTGGAAAGAAAAAAATTGTGTAATAAAGCTAAATTGTTCGCTTAATTAAAAATATATGATTTTATCATTTTAGAAATATAGTTTTATTACATAGAATACGAATTGTTATAAAATTGAAATTTATTTTTAGAGCTTGTTGTAAAAAATTAATTAACTTGAAAATTCACCAAATATTTACAACTTTTTTTATATTTATGATAGTATGAAAAGAGCGTTTAGTTATAAATTTATAATCTTGATTATAATTGAATGATTCTGTGAGAGGGTGGAGCTACTGAATTTAAAGGAGTTTTTCTTTTTGTAAAATTTCTCTAATTTTTGAATTCCAATTTAATAAATTTTTCACATTAAAACTAATGGAAAAGTCCAAATATTACCATAGATTTGCGCCATTGCATTGGGCCTAACTTAACAAAAATTGTTTATTAAGCTTTAATTAAGGTCTAATTGTTAAACATTTTCAGCTAATGCATATATTATACTAAAGAAAATGCAATTCTCTTATATTCTTTCATAGATTGTAATAACAATGTTCAAAGATGTCACAATATCACACTTATCACAAAATATCTTAGGTCTTGCAGTATCATATTCTACGTGCCGGATATTTATCGTTATATATGTAATAAAAATGTTTACGTCCACTTTTTAATAAATAAAAAAGTACATTTTAGCTCAGTTATTAATAATTTATTAACATTCATTCGAAACCATATTAAATTAGCATTTTTATGCTCTTAAGTTATCGTTTATCGTAAATTTAACAGAATATTTTTAATCAAAGACGTTTTCGATTTAGGCAAGATCTTCTAACAAACGTGATAATAACGCAAGATTGACTTAATGAAAAAGACGTTCTATATTCTTTAGTAACAACTTAGAAAATATACTTTCGCTCTTTAAATTCAGTCTATGTTTCATAAGATTACTTTCATTCAAACGTTACGAATTGTGCAATAGAAAATTTTCCTTCCAAACGATGAATAAATAACTTATTTTCAATACGGTTATCGTAAATTTTATCTAAATTACAAAACACTAATAATTTGTATCCCAATTTGGGTATTTAAATGACTGTAAAGAATTTCGTCACTATTTGGAATAACACCCATCTTTCCTCTAATCCTTTGACATCGTTAAATTTATGCCTTTTAGCGCCCGGTAGATCAGCGGAAGAGCACTCGCCCAACAAAGCGAGAGACCGAGTTTCATAATTGGCATTGGTGAGAGAATTTGAGCTGTTATCTCCTTGGGTTTAGCTTCGTCTTACTTGGATGTAAAAATAAGTATACCCTTTCACTGAATAGGGTTTTGCCCGTGAGTGGCGGTGTTAAGCGTAAAAAAAAATAATTAATTATAAAAGTTAATTTCTGTTACCCAATATCGACTTGATCTCTCGCCTTTCGTATACATTTTTTTATGTCTTTTTACAATCGATGTGTACTATTATACAC
Organism: Trachelipus rathkii; assembly: GCA_015478945.1. Lineage (NCBI taxonomy): Eukaryota > Metazoa > Arthropoda > Malacostraca > Isopoda > Trachelipodidae > Trachelipus > Trachelipus rathkii. Next base: position 32,211 of record JABUQX010030649.1, read on the forward strand.
ATATTGTGCATATTCTATTACACCTATGCACATACATATTTTTCTCATTTTATATATATATATATATATATATATATATATATATATATATATATATATATAAATATATACTATATTTCTATATAACTCTTTATATCTCTATCGTCTATATATATATATATATATATATATATATATATATATATATATATATATGGTAGTTACTTAACACCCACACACGGAACGGGAGCTCGGATCAAAAAAAGAATTTTTACAGGTAGCCTCTATGATACATAAATAGACGTTTTGGG
>JABUQX010030649.1:37500-40000 GCA_015478945.1 Trachelipus rathkii
TATGTAAATATATCTTGTTCTTCTCCTGTATATTATTTTCAAAGATTATTTTAAGGAAATTAAATTATGTACAAAAATAAATATTTAAAACGTTGGAAATAAAATCAAAAACTTTTATAATAATAATAATAATAATAATAATAAAAATAATAATAATAATAATAATAATAATAATAATAATAATAATAATAATAATAATAATAATAATAATAATAATAATAATAATAATAATAATAATAATAATAATAATAATAATAATAATAATAATAATAATAATAATAGTTCTCTAAATTTTCGACTCCGACTCCGACTCCGACTCCGACTCCGGGAAAATTGCACGACTCCACTCCACTCCGCAGCCCTGCTTTCCTCAAATTGAACACAGTAAATAACGGTGTTTGGTAATGTAATTCCTTTCATTATTTCTTTAAAAATAGACTTGTAAATAAACAATATTTTGTGGCACTGATTTCAAAGTTTTAGTTTTTTATTATGATTTTATTAATTTAAAAAAAAAAATCATTTTTAATATTTTTAATTGAAATGAATTGAAAATCGACCACAATTTAATTAATTGAATGAAACTGCAATAAATATCTTCTGGAGATTTAACCGAAATGTCATTTTGTCATAAGGATAAAAAAAACTATAATCAATTGAATAAATCAATAAATAGTTCATTAATAGTTTTATAGTTTATTCATTTATAGTTTTATTGGGTTTAATATCTCTCCTCTTGGTTGGCCAAGTGAAAAAGTTGCCAAAAAACTTGCTAGAAGTTAGCAATCCATGAAGAAAAAAATCTGACACCATCGTGTACCTCATGTATTACCAATTCAATAATACCACTTATGAGAACGCCTGTACAACAAAATAAAAATATTTTTATACAGACTCGACCAAAAGATTTGGAATCTTTTCATTAAAATTTTAATGTTTAAAGGAAAACATTTAAATTTTTAATGGTTTTTATTTAATTTTTAACAGTAATGAGGTGCAATTATCTAATTACAATAATTGATGAACATTATACATTTTTAGTATTCGGTAAACTATCATTTAGCCTTTTTAAGACAGGTTATCCTGATAGGCATTGAATATACTAATTTATTTCATTTGTCTTGTTGTCTTGATGCTTTCAGATCGGTGCCACACTTCAAATAGTGATTTAACCAAGTATTTTTTTTTATCTGTTATGAACTTTTCATGTATTTCTTTTTTTTTTTTAATTAGACCACAAATTCTCTAATGCATTCATGGCTGGGCTATTTTCAGGTCAAAGTGGTACAGTGTGTCATAATTATTAGAACTGAAACTCTCGCATCTCGTACAAGCATGCGCTTTTGTCGGCGGGGCATAACTTTCATCGAGCGTGTTCCGAGTTGTGAAAGAGAAGTTGTGGTATGTAGATGTTATTGTAAATGGGTCTCACGGCGGAGAGAAAGGTTTTCATAGCTGAGTACTACTTCAGATCATGGGGGGAGTCTGTCGTGAGTGAATATGGACCGAGTTTGAAAATGGGGCAGAACAATTCCACAAGGGATTTAATAGAACTGCACCAAGTAACACTGTTATGTTGTCTATTGTTACGAAATTTTGCCTTTCTGGTAGTGTAATGTGTCAACGGAAGGGGGAAGGAGAGGTTTGATATTGAGGAATGGGAATCACGGACGTGTTCTCTATCAGTTGTTGTAATCGCCTTGATGAAGTATATGAAGAACCACCTTGAAACTAAATGTGAGCGATACTTCCGTTTGCAGATTGTTTAAGGACATAGGTGGATGTCCGTACCGGATACAAGCTGGACAGTGCTTGACAGAGCCAGATATACGATCGAGGTTGGTGTATTGTGGAACATTTTTGGTCATGGTGTATGAAGATTCAGATTTCCTGAAAAATGTGTGGTTCTCCGAAGTAAGACACATTCGCTTGGACTGTTACGTCAATCGGTAGATCACTCGCTTCTTTGGTTTTGAGCTGCCAGATGGTATCCTCCAGAAAAAGCTCCATAATGTTCGTTTCACAATATGGTGTGTTGTCTCAGTACATAGTCTATTTCATTGAGGATAAGGAAAGCAACTCTCTTACCGTCAACCAAGAATGCTACAGGGACATGGTTATCTCACCATTTCTCCAGAATTTGAAACGGTTCTGTCGTGCAAAGAGCCTTAACTTGAATAGACAGGGGTATCAACAGAACGGGGCGACCAGCCATACCACTCAAAAATCTCTAACCATGCTACAAAAAAAAAACTTTCTGGAACGAATCATTTCATGTGCTATTGACTTTCCATATCCATCCCATTTCCTCTATCTTACTCCACCTGATGCCAACTTGTGGGAATGTTAAAGGGGAGTCTGTTCAACTTTGTAAATCAGCCAAAAATTGTTCTTGCCATACGCGAGCAAATCGTTGCCTTTTGCAGAGCTCTGGAGGAACCTCTTTTCCAGAATACGCTTGAGAATCTGCGTGAACGATATGAACACTGTTTACAGCGAG
>JABUQX010030649.1:45000-50000 GCA_015478945.1 Trachelipus rathkii
ATAATATTTTGACGATACAAAAATGTATTTATATTTCAAAATAAGTAAAGTTTTAAATAAATAACACGATACTGCATTAAAAATTTCTTATGGAAGTATTTAACTTTAATCTTTAATAAGGTATTAACTACACAAAATTGTATTTAGTATTCAATTTAAGTGTTTCACACTGTTTGTAGTGAAGTATTTAGTATTTAGTAGCTATGCATTTATTTAGTTGCTTTTAGATTTATTTTTGGTTCTTAACAATTTAACTTTAATTTGAAATTATTTTTTTTTTTAAATATTTTACTGTAATTATTTTGTAAGTGAAATTAACTGTATTTAATACCATTTCTAATCACTAATTTTAATAAAAATTAGCTGTGTAAAAAAATGATCTTATTTCATCTATAATTAACTATCTAAGCTATTTAACTAAGAAGCTAAATGATAAATTGAATTTGAAAGCAATAAATTCTACACTACATCAAATAATATTTGCATATTTTAAATAATATATCAAACGTGCCTCTGCAAAGACTAAAAATGAATTGCAAAACTAATATCATACGAAAGCATACACACATCAAATCTCTACTTTTTTATCGGCAAGAAAGGTTAGTCTATTTCTATTTTATGACCAACTTTTTATTCCACGCGATTTTCTAACGATATCATACATCCCAATTTATTAACAAATGACATTTGATGTGAGAAAGGATGTTGATCTTTGTGGACAATCTCCCCATACAAATTGTAGTCGTGTATTAATGGATCTTATTCAATCTTATATGGCAATATTTATTTAGTGTTTTAATAAAAATTGGGTATCGTTTTTTAATCAAATTATGATAAAATTATAATCATTTCCAATTTTTGGCTAAATCTAGAAAGCCTTTTGGCCAAAATCAAATCCTCCCCATAATAATTATTTAATAACAGTATTAAATATCTCTTAGTAACTACATTAATTGTTGTCATTAAGTTTTATTAATAATGACGTTAATTCCATTTAATAATATTACCAGCATTAATTATATTTAACATCATAAATTATTAATTATTTATTTAATTATTATTGCCAGATTTTATTATATTTAACACTATTAACTAATTATATTAACCGGTATTAATTATTGAGAGGTTTAACTGTTTATAAAGTTTATATTATTAATTTTAGTATTAATTTGATTTAATAACAAAAATTGATAGCTAATGGCATTAAATATATGTGATGATATTAATTATCAATAATTAATAGTAATAATTGTATATAATGGAAAATGAATAAGAAAATACAATTTTGTATTTAATAATATAATTTAAAAATTGTTTACAGTATTAATTAGTATTAATTGTACCTAATAATATTGATTTATTAAGTTAAGTATTAATTGTGAATTGTTAGCAGTACTAATTGTTTTTATCAGTATTAAATATTTTATCTAATTATTTAATTATTGAGAGCATTAATTTTATTCAAAAATATTAATTATTAAATTTATTTAAAGCAATTATTATTAGTGACATTAATTAATTTGAAAAGCATTAATTATGATTTTAAATAATTCTATTCAACAACCCAAATTAATATTATTTAATAATTTATTTTCGGTTTCAGTTTACAATAATCTGAAATATATATTGATGGGTAATTTCTATCAATCATTTAGATTATTTTCATCAAACTCTATGATTATTTCGACCAATCATCTGACTATTAAAATGAGTCATTTCGGTTATTTCGACCAATCTTTTGACTATTAAAATGAGTCATTTTGGTTATTTCGACTAATCTTTTGACTATTAAAATGAGTCATTTTGGTTATTTCCACCTATCTTTTAGGTCATTTGCATTAATCCTTTGGTTATTTTAATCAATTTTTTGGTTATTTAAATCAAATTTTTTGTTATTTCTAAAATCCATTTTAGTTATTCCACCAATCTTTAGGTTAATTTCATTAATCTTTTGGTTTTTACTATATTTAAATCAATTTGCTTCGTTATTTCCATCAATCTTTTAGGTTATTTCCATCAATATTTTACTTCTTACTATCAATATTTTTTAAATTACTCTAAAATTATTACTGAAAGAAAATACAAATAGTGATGCCTCTATCAGATAATATCATTAACTATATAATATATGTAACGCTTTCACTATTATTATTATTATTATTATTATTATTATTATTATTATTATTATTATTATTATTATTATTATTATTATTATTATTATTTGCTTCTAAAGGTACATTAAATGTATCTGATCAATAATAGAATTTTAATTCAGGCATTATTATCAGTTGAAGAAAAAAAAAACGATTTATCGATTGCTGAAATATCATTTAATCGAAGGAAATAAGTACTTGAAAAGGACAAAATAGTAGCAGAAATATCGGTTATTTAATAATTCATTCGATATATCGATATTTTATGAAATTGATATCGATATTTTGTTAGATTTCGTTTTCAAAATAATCATAAATAAATCTTCCCCCTAAGTCATTGATAAATAAGAATCTATAATATATATATATATATATAATATATATATTATATATATAATATATATATATAATATATATATATTATATTATATATAATAAAATAAAGTAGGTTTGTAATTATTACATCAATAATTAATAATAATAATCAATAATATAATAATAATAATAATAATAATAATAATAATAATAATAATAATAATAATAATAATAATAATAATAATAAAATAAGTGTGAGTACTTTTGCGCCCGTTATATATATATATATATATAATATATATATATATAATATATATATATATATTATATATATAATATATTATATATTACATATATTTATATATATTATATATATATATATAATATTATATATATATATATATATTATAATATATATAATATATATATAATATAATATATATATATATATCATATAAATTTTTATATAATTTTACATTAACTAGTCACTAGTGTACATTATATTACTTTCAGTTAAATATAATAAATGCTCTGCTACTAATATAATAATAATAATAATAATTTAATAATAATAATAATAATAATAATAATAAATAATAATAATAATAATAATTAATAATTCTAATAATTAAGCAAATAAATTAATATAAAATGAAAAAAATATTTAGAAAAAATATAAAATAGTTATTCTAAAATAAGATTATTAAATAAAAATAAAAAAATATTGAATTATTTAATTAATCTTCATTAGTTTTGAGACTAATTAATTTTTCAATTATTTTACCTGTCACTTCCCGTCTCCCCAGAAGCGAAAGAAACAAGGTTAAATTTACGAGCGTTGGGTCCACCGTGGTAGACCGTTGGATTACCGTTGGGTTCACCGATGGGTCACCGTGGGCCACCCGCGGGTCAAACCGTTGGGTTTTAAAGAGTACCTTATATTAAACATATTTTTTCTTTCTAAAGAATTGTCTACATAGTATAAAAAAGTGGATTAGGGACAAAGGTCAAGGGTTAGGTGACCTTAAAAGGTCAAGGGTCATGTGACCTTGACAGAGTTGGTACTTAAAGATGCTTCCATTATTTTAGTTTATGTACAACGTTAGTTTATTAATAACAATTTCTACATTTTTAATAATAATAATAATAATAATAATAATAATAATAATAATAATAATAATAATAATAATAATAATAATAATAATTGAATAATAATAATAATAATAATAATAATAATAATAATAATAATAATAATAATAATAATAATAATAATAATAATAATAATAATAATAATAATAATAATAATAATAATAATAATAATAATAATAATAATAATAATAATAATAATAATAATAATAATAATAATAATAATAATAATAATAATAATAATAATAATAATAATAATAATGATGATGAGAAAGTTGGTCAGGTCGACAGATAATTAATATGATATAGGGTAAATTAATTTTGACAATATTTTTAAAATATGAAACAGTATAACATAGATATTATAATAATCAAAAATAAAACTCGGAAAAAATATACTAATAATATGTAATAAAGAATGTATCTATTTAAATACCTAGAAATAAGAAACTGTATTGTTTTTATTGTATCTAAAATATATCTACCTATAAGAAAACGAATTTATTTCGGTATAAATTAAAGAATGTATCTAAAAAGATATGTCGTTAATGTATTAAACCATGTATCTAATTTTTTTTTCTACAAATCAGAAAACGAGCTGATTTTAATACACATTAAATAAAATATATGGAAGGATATGTATTATTTGTATTAAAGTAAATATCTAAACAAATACATAGAACCTAGGTAAAATAACGAATAAAAAAAATATTTATATCAACTAGAAAGTGGAGCAATAGGGAGAGCAACTGAGTCGTAAGGAAGGGGATAGGGTTCGATCCCGCTTCAGGATCCTAAATTAATATAATTTAAATGGTATAATTAATCTATTAAAAATTGCAGTTTATATCAAGTTTGTATCAAGCTTGTATCAAGTTTGTATCAAGTTTATATCAAACATGTATCAAGCTTGTGTCAAGTTTGAATCAAACTTATATCAAGCACGTATCAAACTTGTATTAAGTTTGTATCAAGTATTTGAAATTTGAAAATAAGATAGAAGAATATTGATACAATATAGCCAAACAAATGAATATATCCCTGTGGTCTAAATATGCTGATTCAGCAATATGATTATTAAGATTCCGTGGCACAATGGTAAAGCTACAGAGTCGCACAGCACAGGGCCCGGGTTCGATCCCTCGTCTGGATTCTAGGTATCAATTACCTAGAGTAGTTCCTCTCCTAGAATAGGGTACTGCCCGTGAGGTGTTAAATATATATATATATAATATATATATATATATATATATATATATATATATATATATATATATATATATATATATATATTATTATATATGTAAATATATATGATTTGGTAACATATATGATGAACAATTGAAATAAATATAAGTAATGAAACTATATAAATTATATTATAAT
>JABUQX010030649.1:55000-58962 GCA_015478945.1 Trachelipus rathkii
GAACTCGCCCAGTTGTCGGTCAGGGAAGATTTCTGAGAAATTAAAGCGTGTTAGTAAAAAGAAGTTGAAGAGTATAGGTGAGTATGGGAGGGAAGCTAGTTGGAAGTGCTGGTAGAGCATAGAATGGAAAGCGGTGAATAGCTAAGAAAAGATTAGAAAGAAGCAAATAATTGAAGGCTGCTGGGAGAATTTAGGAAACAGAAAAAAGGTATTGGCAGAGCATGGAAAAGCAAGTTACGAGTGCTTGGAGAGTATGGAATAGTCAAATCAGAGAAGATTTCCGAGTAGGTAATGCGTGTTAGCAAAGAGAGGTTGAACAGTATTGGGTGAGTATGGAAGGGAAACAAGTTAATGTGCTGGTATTACATAGAATAGAAAGTGTTGAAGAATTAAGAAAAGCTTAGAAAGAAGTAGATGAGAGAAGATTGCTAAAAAAGTTTAGAAAGCAGGAAAAAATTCTTGGCAGAGCAAACAAATGCAAGTTAAGAGTGCTGGGATAGTATGGAAAGGACATTGGAGAATTAATATGGGAAATCTATAGTTCAGAGGTGAAAGTTATTTGGATAGTTTAGGTATAACAGATAAGATGTTTTATAAGAGTATAGAAGAAAAGATGGTAAGGAGTGATGTGAAGGTATTGAATGAAAATAGGTCACTAAAGAGAAGTTCAGAAAGAAAAAGGTGAGTAGTGAGGGTTTCTGAAAAAGTTTAGGAAGCACGAAAAAGGTGTTGAAAGAGTATGGAAGTGAAAATGTTGAAAAGTAATGTAATAAGAGGAGGTTATGGTGGTGGTGGTGGTGGTGGGTGAGGAGAGTCAGCAACGTGAAATCATGTTAGATGATAAGTAACTGGAGCAAATATCCGAGTTTAAATATGTAATCTACATGTATAATGGAACAGATTGATGCAGAGTGTAGTGAACTCAAAGTTAACTAAGTCCTTGAGAGCGCCGGGGTTCTGCATGAGGGTATGTTGTTACCGGTGTTAATGTAAGTAGTGAAACTATTGTGTGGAAAAAGAGGTATAGATCTAAGATACAGTCTGCTCACATGGATAATTTTAGGGTCCTAGTAGATTTCATAAGAATTGATAAATTGAGGAATGAATGTGCTAGTAAGTTGCTTGGTGTAGAGAAAGGTGTGGACTGAGAGAATTACTCTACAAGAGTGAAATTAAGATGAAGTTGGTCATAACTGGAATAAGGATCGACTTGATAAGTCCGGTTGGTTTAACATTAAGATTCTATCCTATGTTGGAGTGAGTTCGTGGACTGGAGAAATACGACAGACTAGGAGACCAAATAAAATGTGGATTGAGTCAGTAATAGAGCGACTGAAGGAAAGGAGTGAATGGCGCGGTTTTGTGAGGGGTATGGTTGAAGTCGTGGCCCATAGGTATAATCCCTTTCAGTGGAGGGATCTGTCGAGGTGCTGTGAAACCCTTGGGTATATTTTGGCTGCAAAGAGCTCCCACTTAAAGGTATGAAGGGAGGTTATGGGGGGATTATTCCATTCGATCTTTCTTCCGATCCTTCATTCTATATTCCTTCTGCAATTAACATTTTGCTGAGTAAAACTTAGATCTGACAATCTAGAGTAGTCTGACCGAAATATTCCGACTCACTTTCTTCTTCCCTCCCGCACCTAACTCATGTTTTTTTTTCGATTTATCTTGTAATATTTTGATAATAATAATTTCTAATTATTTATTTTGTATAATATATTTATTTTATTCACTTATTTATTTTTAATTATTTTGCAATTTTATTATATTTATTTTATTTAATTTATTATTTATTTTATTATTTAATATTATTTTAATAATTTTTAATATCTTTCGTCCCATGATAAGAAGGACTAAATTAACAAACTCTGTCCAAATCTTCCTTCTCAATGTATTAATCTGAGACTATTACCCGGGCTTTTTAGTTCGCTACCCTCGTCTAGCAAACAATTTTGGCTTTTCCTTATCCTCTTATTATTTGGTTTGTGCCGAACCCCATAAACGATTATTCTAATTGTCGTTTAGTAAATACTATTAAGTCTCTTGTTCTAAGCTATGGACACTCTCCACACAGCACTTAATATCTGTGGTCTTAGGCTTATTTATGAATTGGAAATGTTTACATGAAATTCTCTTACACGTTATTTTGAGGAATATATCATTCCTCAGGAACATTAATTTAATTATGAATTATTCGTTAAGGGTCTTAATAGATTCGAAAAAGAAAAAAAAAAGTGTAAATCTAACTTTAAAATTATTCGTAGGGAATTTTGATAGTTAGGCAAGGTCTACTATTTCCCATTATAGGTTTCTTTTTAGGTTGTAATAAGTTTTATTATGGTTATAGCGTAATTTTTTATAAACTTAATCAGTAAATATATCGTTTCCCAACGTATATACAATAAATTTAATCATTTTCTTCAAACTCTCCCAGTTTACTCTCTCCCTTTTCTAGTTATCCATATATATATCGAGTTAAATTTACTAATATAGTACATCTGTTAAAGTTTATGGAAAAAAATCTTTAAATGGCCATTGATATAAAATATGCTATTATTACATAATAACATTTCTGTTTATAGAGTTCTTATTATATTAAATATTATATTATATTTAAATAAGTATCCATACATTATAGATAATGTATTAATATATATAAAAATAATTAATATAATATAATTTGTAACCATAGATCACTGAATATTACTTAAATTATTTTTAAAAATAATAATTATATAATATAATTAATTAAACAACGAAACAAAGATTTTTTCGAAACTTTAAAAAATACTAACTCTCACAGTACTGATTTAGTGGTGAACAATCTTATATTTAAAATTTAATACACTTTAAACCCCATGCTGGCCAGCCTACGCCTCCCACCCTTGGGTTCTCAATACCCATCCCATCAGGATAATAATTTCGATTTATTGTCGTTTTTACACCCTAAATAGTAATGTTATCGATTCTCTCCTTTATATTGAGACCCTCATCCTCACTATATGCCTTTTTTGTTCCACGATTGGGGCTATTGGCCCCAAATTCCCCTAATTCTATTTTACTGCCTCTTTTCGTCTTTTTTTCCTTGCTGTCCCATGTTCTCTTTTTTTTCCTCGTTTTCTTGTAACCATATGTTTTGTTTGCCATCCTAATTTCCTCCCACACCCCCAATCTACGGGTCATGACCCCGATTGCTATATGTTATATCAGGTTCTTCTTTGAAGAAGAATTTAATTATTAATTATTCCCTTTACATGCAATTCTTATAACTATTTTTCCATTATTATTCATTAATCTATTGCTTCCTATTATAATTATTATATTATTATTATTATTTATTATTTATTATTTCCATTGAATCTACCTTATTATTCCCTTAAATCCACTTGATTTTCCCCAAATTCCCTATGGTAGTTTAACTAGTTCCATTATTATTATTATATTATAATTATATCACTTATTATTATTATTATTATTTATTTATTATTTTTATTATTATTATTATTATTATTTCATTATTTCATTATTATTATTATCATTATTATTTATTCAGTCATTTATTATCTCTATTATATTTCTATTTCCATTATTATTATTATTATTGATTATTATTATCTTCTTTTTACTTCATCTTATTTTATTTTGGTTAATCGTACTCCACATATCAGTTGGAAATCTATTGATTATTCATATATCTTGATTCCGATTATTCAAATTTATTTTTATTATTATAATTATCTTAGATTATTATTTCATTATTATTATATTATTACTTATCGTTATTATTATTGATTGTATTATTGATTATTATTTACAATTATTAATTCATCCTATTATTATTATTATTAATCGCTTTTATTATTATTTTATTTAATTATTATTATCATTATTCATTATTATTATCTGATTATTATTATATTATTATTATATTATTATTATTACTTATTATTAATTATTAT
>JABUQX010030650.1:0-5000 GCA_015478945.1 Trachelipus rathkii
ATATATAATATATATATATATATTATAATATATATATAATATATATATATATATACTATATATCGTATCTCTGATAGATATAGTATCGATATAAATTAAAATATTGATAGCGAGTAAATAAAATCAAAAATACTATTGCAAAGAGAGACTCATCAAGAAGATATACATTAGTTCATTGTTGCTATCACACGAGTTAATGCAAAATCAATATGTAAACATTTCCTTCCAAATCTACAGCTTTAATTAAAAAATAAAATCTTGCGATTACATATATTTAATACCGTTTATATATTATATATATATATAATATATATCATATAATATATATTATATATATATATATACATTAATATATATATATATATATATTAATATAATATATTATATATATATATAGATTATACAATATATATATATAATATATATATATATATTATAATATATATATAATATATAATAATAATATACTATATATATATATAGTATTATATACTATATATATATATATATATTATATATACATAATATTGGACTCACGGGGTCGAATGTACCAGGGTTGTTTGAAACCTATAGTTTTGGTAAATTTGGTTATTAGACAATCTTGATTGTTGATAATTGTTGTTTACTAGTCTGCCTCAAATTAAAATTCTTTTCTTTTTTTCCCATTCGATAAGGACAAGAAATAAATTATCGAAAAGTAAAGCAAAAGAGACAGTAAACAAAAAATAAAGATCAAACAAAATGTATGAAGTTGTACCTAATACTTAAATAAAGAAGATTCATAATTTAGAGCATTGAGATTAAACTAATAGTTAGTAAAAAATTTAAACAAATCAGTTAGCCCTGTTCAACAATGACACAGTGATATGAATTGTGGCTTAAACATAGAAGATGAAGCAGACGACGGAGAGACGAAGAGCGAGAGAGAGAGAGAGAGATGAGAGAGAGCAGAGGAGAAGAGAGGAGACGAGAGAAGAGAGAGAGAGAGAAGAGACGAGAGAATAGAGAGAGAGAAGAGAGAGAGAGAGATGAGAGAGAGAGAGATAGAGAAGATTTAAATATTTAGGTTGGCTCATTAATAGCAAAATACGTCAACCCTAATTGAATCCAAGAAATAAGTATAGATTTTTCTCACACATATGCTCGCGATTGAATCGCGATCATTCGATCGGCAGTTAACTTGAGTTATCATAGTTAAATCTTGTTTTTAAATGTCCTTAATTATACAATTAAGGATTCGTAAAAATTATATTAATTTTAAATCATTGATTTATGTGTTATAATATAATATATATATATATAATATAATATAATATAGTATATTATATATAATATATATATTATATATATATATATATATATATATTATATATATATATATAATATATAATATATAATATTGTACTATTTATATATATATCTAATATATATATTAATATATATAATTATAATATATATATATATATATAATATATATATATATATATATATATATTATATATATATATATATATATATAATAAAATATAATATATAATATATATATATATAATATATAATATATATATACATAAAGATATATATTACATATATATATATATAAATATAATTATAATATAATATATATTATAATAATATATAATATAATTATATATATATAATACTTATATATGTGTATATATATCATATAATTATATATACTAATATAATATGCTTTTCCATCTCAATGTCTCATTTATGATTTATAAAAAAAATTCATAAGTAGCTTGCTTTGAAACATATTTCATGTCAGATGAAATGATTTTATGTCACGGCAAAATAAAAACTGTCAAGAGAAATTTACTCATTTTTTTGGACAAGACATTTTTGTCAAAATCAGGATAAATGACACGAAAATATTTCTTTAAAACAAATTTTTTTTTATTAAATATTTTTTTGCGGTATTTAATTTTTCAAGCTGAGAAAAACAATACCTTTTAAAACACGATTCAAAAAAATCACGTGATTTTATGCCACACGGAATTGCCCTGTTTTAGGAAGAGAAATGTTCAATGGTAATTGCTAACCTACTACTTGGATGAGGTATCGAGCCCTGACCTTCTCCTCGTGACTCAACCGCTCTACTCTTGTGAGACGGGAGCGGCAATTTGAGTCTCATAAAATATTTATTTAAAGTCTATAATTAACCTAAAATCATGCATGCGAATTCAATGTTATTATTATTATCTATATTATTATTATTATTATTATTATTATTATTATTATTATTATTATTATTATTATTATTATTATTATTATTATTATTATTATTATTATTATTATTATTATTATTATTATTATTATTATTATTTATTATTTATTATTATTATTATTATTATTATTATTATTATTGATTTTTAATTAGTCCTTTCATAATATTATTTATTATTCATAATTCATTATATTATTATTATTCATTATATTATCATATATTCATTATTATTATTATTATTATTATTATATTATTATTATATTATTATTATTATTATATTATTATTATTATTAATTATTATTATTATTATTATTAATTATTATTATTATTAATTATTGATTATTATTATTATATTATTTTATTATTAATTATTATTATATTATTATTATTCATATTTTTAGTAGTATTATTATTATTATATTATTATTATTATTATTATAATTCATTATTATTATTATATTATTATATTATTATATTAATATTATTCATTATTGATTATTATATATTATATTATTTTGAGTAGTTGGCAGCTCTGTAGAAGTGAAAATTCTGGCAGACAGTAATAGTAAGTGTAGTAGTAGTAGTAGTAGGTAGTAGTAGTAGTAGTCAGTAGTAGTAGTAGTAGTAGTAGTAGTAGTAACAATGTAATAAAAAAGGAATCTTTTCATATAACAAAAATTTTTATCGCCTTGATTTAATATTACTGGCTCTAACATAAAACGTGTGGAATGACCAAATTCATTATTTACTTTCCAAATTAAAAATAGGAATAAAAAAGAAAATGTGAAAAAATTTTTTTTTTTTTCCTTTTTCTTTTTATTATCAAACCCGAGGTCTAATTCAAATCTGGGATGAATTTTCAATAGAATAAAAGTTTATTTGATGTTTCCTGTATATATATTATTACCTTCTTGATCATATATATATATATATAGTATATTATATATTATAATATATATATATAATATATATAATATAATTATATATATATTATATAATAATATATATACATATATAATATATCTCTATATATATTTTATACTATATATATATATATATATAATATATAATATATATATATATAATATATATAATAATATATATATATTATATATATATATATATATATATATATATATATATATAGTATATATATATATATAATATATATAATAGATTATATAACATATATATATATATTATATTATATATAGTTATATATATATATTGATATATAACTATATAATATAATAATATATATATATTATAATATAATAATATATATATATATATATATATATATGATATAATATTAATTATATTTATACAAAGGTGGCACCGTTTTAATGAGAAAGTTAACGTCGTTAATTCTTAGTCGTTAACAAAAAAAATTAACGGCGTTAATCATTAAAGGGTTTATCGGTAAAGAATGTAGCGGAAATTAACGTTAATCGTTAACGTTAATCCGTCCTGTCATTTTTGTTTTGGTTTGTAAGTAGTTATCACGACCACTCACGGGCAGAGCCCTATCAAGGAGGGGGATGTGCACGCCAAAAATTTCATCCGCTAGCGCAACTTACGCAGATGACATAGACGGCAGGCTTTTAAAGTGATGGGAGTTAAACTTCAGCAGCAGAAAACACAGAAGATGGAAGAGAGTTCCACAGAACAGTGGTGGAAGGGAAAAAAGAAAACACACGCAGCAAACTACGCCTAGAGTTCCAATATTCTACACAACAACTCAGCGTTGCGCAGTACAGCACCTTGTCTACTTAGGGCTCTAAAGGGTGGTCGTACGCGAGTGAGTAAGCTTCCCTTCAAAACCTGCCGCTGCTGATACCTATAGAAAAGAGATAAGCACCAACATCCGCGCCGCAAATAGAGGTTCAGATGAACTGGAAAGCATAACAGTTTGTAAGCCTTTTTTGGCTTTTGACTCGACCTGTCCAAAAGCCGGATGAAAGCAGAGCCCCCGCCCCACAGAATAGTACTCTATACCAAGGCCGGACTGAGACCCTTGTATAGCTGTTAGTAACTGCAGAAGAGGAAAAATGGTCTCGCAGTCTAAACAGAACTCCCAGTTTCTTTGAGGCCGCGCCAGCAACCTATGTTATGTGAGCGTTTCCAAAAGACATTTTTTTTATGTAGCCAAGATGTATTTATATTGTCAAACAAGGAGAGACGAAAGAACCGTCAAAAGAGATAGGAAATTTAGAAGGTGTTCTAGAAAGGAGATTGTAGAAGTCTGGTTTTTAAAGAATTTGGAATTTCACAAGGTTGAGACGACCCCACCCGCAAATTCTAACTAGCAGCGAGATTAGAATCAGAAAGATTAAGACAAGAAGCAATTCTAGAAGTAAAAGAGGGAGCAGAGTTGAAATGAGCTGAAGAATGAAGGATCGAGTCATCGGCAGGTGAGTGGATAGAGTTTAGATGTGCAGGTGATAGGGAATCATTAATGAAAAGTAGGATAAAGTAGGAGATGAGACGAAACCCTGAGAAACTCCACTATTGACAGAAAAAAGAAGAAGAAGATCCGTCCATCAAACCATAGCCGATGTTTAGCGACTTGGAAGAAAGCTAGACATAAGTAAGCAAAAGAAGGAGGAAAGGAAGGGAGCTTGGAGAGCAGCAAAGTGACGCCTGCCATACCCAGTCAAATGCTATGGATGTCAAGCGCCACTAAGCAAGTCTGCCAGTAGTTCCTAGAAGCTAGGAAAACCATAAATCGGACCTTAAATAGGAAAGT
>JABUQX010030650.1:7500-32500 GCA_015478945.1 Trachelipus rathkii
TGGGGAAGAATAAATTGTGTCACTATATATTATATTTCCAGACCATAAGTATGGTAGATTGTTAAATATCAAAGATTTATCTTAGTAGGTTTTAGATTAGTGACGGTTGCCGTTCTTGAAAGACCACAAAATATTTGTTTAACGCCGTTTAAGCTCACACGCATACCTGAGAAATAGAAATACTGATATAAGCGAACGCCATAAAAGTGCTTTTGTATATACTATTTCTCGTAACACTCAACATAAAAGAAATAAAATATGCGAGAAGTTATTTGCCTGATAGTGGATGTTGCTAGAAGCTTGCAAGGTCCGTTCCATGCCAGTTGAGGAAAGCCTCAAGTCGCAACCATGTTCAACATGCTCCACCATAAATATTACAAATTAAATAATTTGTATTCATGTAATTAGCTATCTTTTAGTCATGTATTTTGTGTTATATTATGATAAATTTAGTAAGTAATAATATTCACTACTTTATGCACTTATAATGTACACTAAGTTAAATCAATAAATACTTAGTAATCATAAATATATTACAGAAAAGCAATATTCAACTATAACTTGTACACTCAATAATTAATTTTCTATTGTTTAGTCAATGAAATTCATATAGTTCAAGATCCGTAATTCGAAACTCCTCGTCTCTCGTTGTAAAGATAAATTACGATCTTTAATAATAGTGAATAAATAAGACTTAATGTTAAAATTCACTGATGCTACCGTACTACTCTAAATAATATTCATTAATTACTATATTAATATTATATTATATATATAATATAGATCCCGAAAGAAGATCAGAGAGTCCTGTTTTAACTAAATAAAAATAAATGTGATTATATAATAATATATATAATATATTACTATTATTAATATAATATTTTATATATTATATATAAAAATATAATATTAATTTATATATATAATTATAATTATAAATAGTAATTAATATATATATATATGTATATATTATATATATAATAATATATATATATAATTATTAATAATATTATATTGTCAAGATAGATGTATTGAGTCAAGAGAAGACGGTAAATAAATATTCGGCAAAGTATGGTTGAAGCCACCTTTGGAACAATTTACTTTTAGGTTTTTTAGTGCTTAATTAAATTCTCTATCGAAGACTTCAATATGTCTATCGCACACAAAGAAAGAGCAACTCGGTAAAAATGTATGGCGAATGCAGTAGCATCCAAGATTCAAAAATCGAATAAAGTAGAATAACGTGATACAAGAAAAAACCTAATTTAATATGTATAGTAGCGTATTCTTGATATCAGTAATAAGGTACTATACTTTTAGCGTAAATCAAGTTAGATAAAGATTATAGAAGATGCATACAATTATAAGTCCTCAACAAAAACTACGTGGCTGCTAAGTAATCTACCAATTCCATAATTCAAGTAATGCACATATATAAGTATAGATGCCTAACTAATAACATATCAAAGATATTTTGTATTGTGTACTTTTAAGTGATTATGGTTATAATGTGTTATGTGTTTAATGTGAGTATGTGTTAAGTAGTAAGTAAAAATTAGTCGGCATGTGCTAAATTGTGCATTGTGCTAATGCTGAATGTTGCAAGATGCTATGCATGTTAGCTTATAATTGCTAAAAGTCTGTTGAGTGTATATGTGTCTTATAGTTGTATGGTGTTTTATAAGTGTTAATGTTGGATTAATTTATGTTGAATGATTAGCGACGTTATTCCTAATCTTCTTACTGTTAATAGCGATAGTGATTTCGTAAAAAACTTTAGATAAGAACATATGTAAGTTTATAAATAGTAAATAGTATAGTAACTAAGTAAATTGACGTTTGTCATAGGTTGGAAAGAATGCCTATCATTTTTTCGGTAGATAGCATATAATATGGGTATTGAAGTGAGCTTCATTTCCAGCCTATAAGATATAGTGAATAGAATAATTATCGATAATCTAAAAAGTCAAGATTGCGTAACTAGTGGGCCAAGGTGAACGTAGCTTGACTAAATGGCTAGCGAGAGAATAATAAATAGACATTTAGAGTAAGATCATCAAGTAATGAGAGATTTACCATCAGGATACGTACTCTATACTTCTTTAAATCTTTAAACTCAGAGTATAATATCAGAAATGGGAAAAGGCTTTTAAATATTCGACCTGTAAATTATTTACAATTTAGTTAGTTAATATTATAGGTCATATACTTTAATGAGTTGAAGGGAGTGGAAGGTTAAGGTGAAATATAAATATTACTCATAGATATCTTTAATCTTTGTATAAAATGAGAATTTATGTAGACAAATAAGTATATATATTTGAGCAATTATATCTTTTATAATGCGAATGGATTGGATAAATATAGGTGTTTATATAATGGTATTTTGTTCTAACTAACTAAAAAATTTTGTTTATGGCTAATTATTGTTTTTTTCTTGCTTACTGTGTTATATGTTTTGTTATATTCTGTGTTCTCTCCCGATAAAAAAAGAAAGCACACGCAGATTGAGGAGAGTGATCTATGAAGAGATTATAGCTATACATCATATGTTAGTCAAAGCTTATTGATTCAGTAGGTAAATATCTGAGATAGAAACGATTCTAGCAACCTAGATAAAAAAAAAAGAAGATAGGAAATAAATAATTAAAGGACGATAGTAATTAAAAAACTTAAAAATAATACTGTAATTTATAAAAATACAGCAATTGGCTATTAATTCTTCAAAACATTATTTCTTACAACATTTTTATTATTTACCACAGCCTACTCAAAACCTTTATATTTTTCATAAAATTTCAAAAAATGATGAATTAATGTGATGTATGGTAAATGGAGATATTTGTTGTACCAAGTAGAATAGTATATAATATATGCTAATAATATACATCAGAAACATTAATATAAATATATTATTAATACACTGTTCTCATACTATATGTATATAAGATAATAGGTAGTTTTTAAATATTATACTCAAATAAAATTAGGATTTATGCACATCCATATAGTATAGTAGTGATATAGTACTATAGTTGTAAAAGCTTAGTTACCAAATTCCCAGTGTATTTGAAAATTGGGAAACCAGCCAATAGAAAAATTAGCTTGTTCGATAGCTATCACTATGAAATTTTTGCAAAACCGAAAATTGGAAAAATAGATAATGAAGTGTGGTTCTGCGATATTCTAGTAGGCAGTAAGATGTAAGAAGTTATGGCATAGCAGTAAGTTCGGTAAGAGAGATGGATGACTTTCTCACGCCGGATACGGTAGGTAATATGACTGAACCTGTTCGAAAACAGCAATTTACAAATTTCACTATATATTTGAAATAATATAGAATATGGAGGAAGAGAGTGTTGCAACAGTTCAGGAGAGAAAGATGACGAGTTAGGTGAGAATAAGGGAGTTAGGAGTTTCGATCGCCTCACCTCGATACCAGTTATCGAAGAGACATATATATGTTAGGAAACCCATTATGTGATCAACTCTATACAAGGTCAAACAATCCTTATGAGAGATAGAAACTGGGTTGGTGAGAAGAAGTTCCGAAGACTTGAAACACCCAATTTCATAGAAACTTGTTAGACGAATAATGTGATCGTACTAAGAACAGATCCGAGACAAAAATGCAAGAATATTGAAGATACGGAGAGAAGTCTAGAGTTTGTTTTCCAAGAAAGTATTATAGTTGTTTGAAGATTAGTCAAGTTAGTTAGTGAGAAGCGGTGATTGAGGCCATTGAAACATATGTTTTCTTTAAACCCCCTTTATGAAGTATTCCCCGTAAAAAAGTCGTAGGTCTGTTGTTCCGAAGATTCCATCTAAGAAGATTATGGTCAATATTATTGCTCTATTATAGAGTTCTTTTCCAATCTCGCATTCGCTATAATAGTGGCTCGCGCATTAATCAAGCCGCTAGAGTGGAGAACCCCCGAGTAGAGTGAACAGATAGTTTTGATCAAATAAGACAAGAAAGAGTTGGTTTAGAACAGCACTTTGGGATAACACACTATCAAGGAATTTATAAAAGAACAAATGATATTATATTTTATATATGCAGTCTATTAATTATTTTGTATTATACTAACTCCTAAATATGATATTAGGTAAATACTTACCCTTCTCTGCCTAATTAATGCAGTATATATATTTGTTCTATATATAATAATATTTATATTATATATATACTTTAACTTATAATAATATATATAATAACTATAATTATAATAATATAATATGTGATAATAATTTTATAATTAAGAATATTATCATTATATTAATCGACAGTTCAAGTTTTATCTAATCACTAATACTACATATAGTTATTATATACTTTTGATGATATATATATATTATATAATATATATATAATATATATATTATTAAATTTATCGCTACTACTCTTATCTTGAATATATTGTAATTATAATTAGTTTTTTTTCTTTTAGAAGTACTTTATTGTACTTAATAACTACTCAGCATCTTAATATGAAACGAAAGTTCCTGTTACTCAAATATTGAAGTAGTATAAAAATCTCACGAAATCTTATTACTGTAATAACAAATTAACAATCATAATAATGATTTAAAGTTCGAAAGTTGAAACGACCCAAAATTACAAAGCGACTTTGTAATATTTCAGATTTATGTTGATGTTGAACGCGAAATCGCGTCCGACTCATTTTAGCTCAAACGTTTTTTTTTATTGTGCGTAATTGCATCTGACTCCAAATTTGGGTGTGCGACGAGAAGCAAAATTTGCTCATTATGAACAACAAACTTACTCGTTTTGCTCCCATACTTATTTTCAAGCATGAAAAGCTTAGCCTTTTATTTTTGCTTTACTTCATTATACACCGTTGAAACTCTTTCGTTTATCTTCAGGAGTGTAAACACCAAACTTTTCTTTTTCCTTTCCTATTTAATTTTAACCTTTTCTTCATAATATGTTTATGTTTTGAGAAAATTGCAGCTTATACTAATAATAATAATAATAATAATAATAATATAATAATAATAATAATAATAATAATATATATGATAATATAAAGAAATTATATATAATATTTATACTAAAATAATTAAAGAAAAAAGGATATATTTAATAAATGATAAAGATTAATGATAGTCGATAATAAGGTTCTGAAATTAGTATCATAATAATAAATAATAGAATAAGAATTTAAGATTATAATATAATAATAATTAAATAGATGTAATAATAATAATAATAATAATAATAAAAATAATAACTTTTGTGAATACTGTTTCATAATAAATGTAACAAAATGTTTCTTAAAATAATTTAGTTGTTAATTAAATAATGAGAACAAGGCTATTAAAAGATGAGAATTTTGACTTGATTTGCATTGTGGGTTCAGCTTAAATTATATATATAATTTACAATAAAGTAAATGACAAATTTTCCAAAAAAACTTTTTTTTTTTGATGAGTAAAAAAGTGAACGAAAAATTTTTAAGATAACCAAAACGACCCTAATTTAGCCTGTATACTAGATACCGTGAAAAACGCCACCCTTTTAGCCTGTATACTAAAGTATCGAGTGAGAAAAATTTATTTCATTTAAGATTTCTGTGTTACGAAGGTTTGAAATCATTGTTCAGCATTCCATAAGTATAATTAGTGTTTATTTAGTCTGCTACGAAATGAGGTGTCACAGTTTTTCAGTTCTTTGCTGTTAATTTTCAGTTTCATATAAGTATTAATATGAAACATTTGAATGAAATTTGCGCAATGTCTGCTCAGTTTTACATTTTTTTTTAGTTTTTTCTTTTTTCACAGTATTTTAAATTACAGTATGTGACCAATGTGGTTCCAAATATAAAAATTACCAGCTACTCATTTGGTTTCAAGTGTTGCTTTCGTTAGCAGCTCTTAACAGATTGCGAGATTACTTAGATTACATCTATTGATAGGTTAGGAGCCTTGTGTAGATTAGTGCTTTAAATAGGTTAGGTGGTGTTAATAGGTTAGCATGTTTAAAATAGGTTAAGTTATGTTTGGTTAGATCAGTGTTTCCCAAATTTTTTTTTAACTCGCGGCGCTCTTTAAATTTATAAACATTAATGTATTTTTTTTTACTCTATTATAGTATAGTAATAATTATTATAATCTACCTAAGATAACTATAGTTATATATAGTTTTACAGATTATATATAATTACATATATATTACTATAATATTATATTATTATGTTAGATAAATTAAGTATTAGTTCTTGTGCCCACCCGGAGGGAAGATATAAAAAAGATATATATATATATAATGAATTCAACAAATAAATCTTATGAAAACCTAACGATAGTGTTTTTGAAAACATTTTTCTTTTTTGTCTTCCCAGAAATTTCTCTGCAGCCTGATATTGTATGTTCTTGCAAAAGTGTTTGGAGAATGTGATTGTTATTAAAATTTTGATGGAAGAAATTTAAAAGGTTGTACGTTGGGTGAATTTCCATTTCGTTCGAATTCACTGTTTTAATATACTTTAGCTTGTAAATCAATAATTAATATAATTTTTTATTCAGATTTAACATCCTATTAATTTATTGATAGATACATTCCTATTTTCACAACATTTTGGATGCATTATTATTTTCACAACATTTTGGATCTAAAACTACTGGAAAATGTTGCATATGCAAAATATTACACATTAGCTCAGCTTTGAAATAAGACGACAAATAAAGAACTTTACTAAATGAAAATTCTGTATCGTTTCGATAATGGTGTTTATACATATTCTTTTCCTTTTGATTAAACCGAAACTTGGGATAGTAGACATACCGCAATATTACTTTAAACCAAAAATTTCCACTTAAAATATAAAATTTGAGGTTACTTTCAGTTATTTCAAAAGGTTTTAATAGCTTAATTTTCTTATATATTATCCATATTCTGTGAGCGAATAAGAAATGTATTATAAACAAATAATTCACAAAAAAAAAAACCCTAGATAGTAAGTTTATAATATATGTTGGGTAATTAAATCGCATAATCGTATTGTTAACAAATGCACGTTTTAACTTATTGACTAATTAAGGTAAGAACCGAACATCGCATTCATACTTTGAAAAACTATCGTTGCAGTCTTATACAGTAATATATCCTATAAATTTATTAAACGTTATTGATGACTTTTATGTTATATGATATTGAAATGTAAATCCCTTTCTGTATCTTGCAGAGCACAAGTGTTTTAATAAGCCAGGCTTTGTTTTTTGTCATTTTGTTATAAAGTTTTGGATACAATCATCATTCATAAAATTTTAAAACTGATTTATCGGGTACTTTTCAAAAACTAAATTTATTTGACAAAAAATTATTTTAATAGTTTAAGTACTAAATGCAAACATAACCATCAAAGACTAAAAAATAATAGCAAATCTCCTATCCAATCGCACAGCTAGAGTAATACAAGGATGCCACTCCGCTCATACATATAAATTATATAACGGAGTACCCCAGGGAGACATCATTTCACCAACACTTTTCAACCTTTTTATGTATGATTTACCACCTCCCACATCTAATATTATAAAAATTAATAGTTATGCAAATGATTTATCAATTGCAGCTCAAAAAATTCTTATATAAATAAAGCATGCAGAAAATTATAACAATATATAGACCAACTGAAACAGTGGCTTATAACAGACAGAATGACCGCAACACCAAAAAATCACCAAAGAAGAAAATCGAATGTTTACTGGACACGACAGTTTTTCTTTCAAACAATAGCTCCCTCTCAATAAGCAACTCACATCCTAGGACTAACTTTTGATAGACGTGTAACACTCACCACACATATCAACAATATTACTTCGAGAGCCACACATACATTAAATGCGATAAAATTATTAACTGGAACAAACTGGGCAGCAGAAGTAGATCCTCACAATAGTTTACAGACGATATGTATCAAGCTCCTTTTTAAACTACGCATCACCAGCCTGGGCATCCACATCACAAGCCAATATCTAGAATTGGAAACCGTGCAAGATAAAGCTGTCAGAATAATAACGGGCGTCTTCCCTCCACACCCATACACACCACCTGCTGACAAGCAAAAATCCTCCCTATAAAAGCCCTTCTTAATATGATGGGCTGCATTCATTTTTTATAGTAGATCACTCAAATAGATAACCCCCTGCATCAAATATTACAACAAACCCTTGCACCTAAAAGGAAGAAAATTACACCAGCGCTGTACTATTCAAACATATACAACAACCTTCCGCCCCCCCCCAATACGACCTCCCCCTCATTATTAAACAAATTCATACCCAATTAACCCAATGAACGATTTCCGCATATCAGTTAACACCATGCTTCAAACAAGTTCACCTGAAACATCCTACGCAGAAACTTCCCTCACTCACTACCATAACCTTACTCTTATCTGCATTTACTTTCAAACCCCTCTACCAATCCTCTCAAACTTTCTTCAGAGATTCGCCGCAGATCCAAATCATCAGCGTACAATTAACAGGGCACCTTCCACTCACTTCCATTCTCCATCAGTCTAGCACCATCCCTACCTCTAATTCTTTCACCACAAGAATAATGCTCTTGATGCTCTCCTGTCTGCTCTGGACACTATCCTTCCCTTCTGGAATATGAATTTAGATTTCATAATGCACCCTCTCCCAACTGTCAAAGATGTACTTCCCAAACAAATGATAACAGAACATCTCTTTCTAGAATGCTCTGACTTAACGAACACAAGGCGCAACTTTGTTGCACTTACTTTAACAGATCTCCGGACCCGGCCACCAGTTTAATGATTATAAGTAAAGACTACAAGTTAATGTATTATCTTGAACGTTTTCCCATTATCGAATAGAAGAGAAATTTAAATGCGTATAGAAATTTTAGTGAAAATAATGGTTCTTTCTTGATTGAATTGTGCCATTAACTGTCTTAGTATTGTAAAGAGAAATGTCGCTAAAACTATCAGACACTTTTATTTGTAAAGGCCATACATGACTCCGGCGAGTGACACTTTTATTTGTAAGGGCCATACAAGACTCTCTGGCGAGTGTTAATTAAGATTCAACAGGAGGAAGACGAATTGGGTAGAACGTATAACTCGGGAAGTAATTATGGAGACAAAATATCTTAGAATGAAGAAATTCTAAACTTAAAACATATTCCTTTTTCTCACAGCAGTGAAAAGCAGAAATAAAATAAATATCCTCTCCCCCTCCATAAAAAATGAAAATAATTAAAATAATAAAATTGAAACTAAACTTCTATTAACGTGTTTTTATTCCTATTCGGAGTTAGCATGGGGGCACTGCTAGTAAATCGAGCTTTGAGGTCGGTTATTCTTCAACCTGCCTCCGCCAAGGGCACACAGCTAAGTTTTATTTCATACTCCCAGAAAAATAAAAATATTACAAAATAATCCCGATAAATGCTCGACAGATAATTTGAGCAAAAGGAGATTTAAGGTAAAGTAAACAATTTTAAAAGGGAAATTACAAATAAAAATAAAATTCACTTCAATATATAGCTCAATCATGTTAGGAAAGGCTTGGATAATTATCTGCAAAACATAAGAAATTAGTCTCTAAAGAATGAAAAGAGATGGATTCTATTAAGGTCTCGCTGAAATGCGAAAAGAGCTATAGGTTATTAGTTGGAACAATACTAACTGTATTTAAATACTACAGAGGAAGATATTGTTATGTACGTGTCTACGTGAAAACTGTTAAAATGTTGTTAACGAAGTAATGAAGGTCTCCATTCACTTCCTACAGTATTTCATGGCGAAATGGGTTCAGTTACTTAAGAACTGCTTTTAAAAGTGACTTATTATGATGATTGTATTATTATACTTCACTCTTGAAGCTGTCATTCCATTATCAATTTGTTTACCTTCTCTGAAATTCATTTTGTCAATGCTTTAACTTAAAATTTTTACGCACCCAAAACACTTATGGGAATCAATAATCTGTCCGCAGTTATTTTATTTCCAGCATGTGATCGCAGAACAAATATTTAGTCAACATTTTCCCAAACGAATATGAACAAAGCCACAGTGTCCTATATTATGATACTGAAGATCAACATAGTTAACGCCGTTTTACGTTAGAATTATCGCACCTTAAGGAAGAAACAGTCGTCTTGGTTCTATAATGTGATTAATAGTTCAATTCACGATTTGATTAATATGAAGAATGAAGTTGGCATTTCACTCCTACAAAAATAGTTCCGTTGAGATAATTGACTACGTTATTTGCTTATTTCCTGATACTTCTCGAAGGAATGTAGGGTCTTTGTTATGATTCATTATTTCAACCTATTGGCTGCAATCGCTTTGATTTCCATTCAGCTATTCCTCTTCCTATCCCAATAATACACTCAAAATACTTAGTATACATCTAACATATTCTCTGAATCATAGTATACACATATGAATTACACCAATGTTCTCCAGCAATCTCAAAAATATATCGAAATAAATAACTATATCCTAGAAATACATAATAATAATAATAATATAATAATAACCCTAAAATTACTTGCTAAATATTGTTTGTTGCTTTTTGCAATTGTTTTCTTTTTTCATTGCACGGAGTTTTTCATGTTGCAGTGCTCGTCTTACTGTCTTCTATATAGCCTCTTAGAGTATAAGTTTTTAATTATTGTCCAAAATAATAAAAGTTTATTAGAACTATTGTTTAATAAAAATGTAAATTTGACTTAAATGTTTTGATTAAACAGACTTGGCAAAAGATACAAAGAAAATATGGTGTGTATTTTATTGTCTGTATGTAACAGTTTTAAAAATTTATTAATACACATATTTAATGTATAGCTAAGCCAATATTATAGATATATCTTATTATAATATTATATATATATATATATATATATTATATATAATATACATATTAATCATATAGCTATATATACTATATATATATATATATATATATATATATATCTATAAATATATATTAGTATATATATATATATTATTATTAGTATATTATATAAGTATATATATATAAATATATATATATATATATATATATATATATATATATATTATATTATATATTATATATATATATATACTAATATATAGTATATATTATAATATATATATACTATATACTATATATATATTATTATATAATATATATATATATCTATATAGTATATATATATATATATATATATATATATATATCTATATATAATATATATAAATAAATGTATAAATCCAACTATATAATATATTTATTATTACCTCAAAATCAGATATATTATATAATATATAGTATATATATATATATATTATAATTATATATATATATATATATATATATATATATATATAATATATATAATATAATATCTAACTATAAATATATATATATATATATACCTCAAAAACTCGTAATTTTTAACATACGTTTTATAATATATTTAATATCATTTTCCTATACGTTTAAAGCAGAAAAAAATGGTATCTTATAAGAGGAAGACTAGTGCTTGTCTTGTGCTTATTTATTCTTGTAATTATTAATGGTAATATAAGAGAAATGTTAACAGCGGAATAGGAGAGATTTTCTTTTTTTAATCTATTATTGATTTAAGATTCACACCGAACTGACCAAATGAGATTTTAATCTCTGTGAGGTTATTATTGCAAAATATGCAAGTCATTCAAAATGGTCGCCTCTTACCATAACACAAACCTTAAGTCTGTTGGGCAAGTCACTACCTCTATCGGAAAGTTCCACACCACTCCCGTTACAGCTCGCTTTAAAGAACCAATATCTGGGTGTCGTATTGGGTGTAGATCATATGGTCTAAACTGATCATAATTTGGGATTCAAAGGATTAAGATCGGAACTGCCAAGCGTCAACCGGCAGAACATGTTCAAACATTGTCCCTGAGCCAAGCTTGGTTAATAATCCCATTGAAAGGTTAATGAGTTCTTTTAAAAGAGAGTCTGACCTAGTAATTTTACCACACTTTCCAGAACGGTTTACTGGTATACGGTTGCCTATCTTTTTTTCACAAAAATGGATGTCTGGTGACCCTATCGTAACTCACTCCTCACCAAATCATCACAGAAGCCAGATGATGACCTCTTTGGATACATGTTACGAGTTCTGCTGCTTCCTTAGATGACGTAACTTACACCCTATCGTTTTGTTTGTTAAAACATTTTTTTCAAGGTAAATATTTTTTCGTCTGTAAAGAGGATTTTTCTGTGGGGATCACGCGTTTAGACTTCTTTCTCCTACCTTTCTCTAGGGCATCCTCAAGTAAATGTCAGGTGTAAATCCTTAACCTTTTGACGATGAGCGACATTGAATTCTTAGGTATCTGCATTTCGCGTGACATAATTTTTGTTTTGTTTACGAAAAGGATTTCACTTAATTCGTGACCTTACGGTTTTGACAGCCTGCGGTGACCGAACAGTACGTGACCTACCAGATCTATAGCGATCTTTCACATCCTACCATTGCCCTCGTATACTTTATTGGCGCGATACACAAACATAGACTAATACGGTTTTGTTTATCTCCCCCCCCCGTTCCTTGGTTGCTTAATATACTCCCGACAAAAACAGTGGCTAAGCTTTAAAGTGTGAAAATTACCCATTATTGGCACCCTCCATTCTTCATACTAATTTCAAATCTGCTCCTTTTTTTTGGCTTCTAGAGTTGCTTCTCGTCTTCAGCTTTCCGATTCTATCCTTGTCGATCTGGTGGGATTGTTCTCGGTGGGGTCAACCGCAACTCGTCAAATTCAAGCTCTTTAAAAACTCACTTCTCCACATCTCCCTGCTCAAAACACCTCCGCCTTTCCTATTTCTTCGGACGCTCTAACGTCTCTCCCTGTGAATAACATAAATAGCCGGGTCGAAGCATAAAGCATCAAATTTAACTTGGAAACCCCATATTTCTATGGTTGTTAAGGTGGCCTTCAAAGAGAGCTGGGAGTTCTGTCCAGGTTGCGGGAATTTTTTTTCTCTGCACAGCTACTCCAGTTTATTAAAGGACCTATTCGCCCTTGTATGGAGTCCTGTTCTCACATTTGGGGGGAGCTCCGGCTCCACCCTTTCTTTTCGATAAGGCTGAGCATAAGGCTAAGAGTCTAATAAACAGTCCCCTACTTTCACACTCCCTTTACCACTATCTCTGCGACGTGACTTGGCGCAGAATCCTCTTTTCACTATAGGTACTACAGCGGAGATGCTCCTGGGAAGTTGAGCTCGCGTTCCCACCTCAGTGCGTCCGCCCTCGCAATACAAGAGGTGCCATGCTGCTCGGCATGAATTTTTGTGCGTGAGTATTGAGAACCCCAGAATTTCTAGTTGCGGTTTCTCCTTCTTTCAGCCTCTTCTGTTCTGTGGAACTAATGCAATCTTCTGTTTTTCCAAACTATATTTAATCTCTCTATTCAGATCCCACGTTTGCCGCTCACCTGAGAGATTATGTCTTAGACATGGATTGGGTGGGTTTTAACTTTTCTTAGCTTCTTCCCCCTCCTTGTAAAGGGCTTGCCCCGTGAGTGGTGGTTAACTGGGGTAAAAAAAAAAAAATATCGCCTTGGATCATACTAGATTTCTTTAACCGGGCGATACAACTTTAATTTTGTAACTTATTTGAGTACGTACTTAGAATATTTGTACAGACGGCTTATTTTAGTTGAAACTATATTTTAGTTTAAAATAAACTTGCTATATATATATATATATTATATTATATTATATATATATATATATATAATATATTATGATTATATATATATATTATTATATTATATTATATATTATATAATAATATATAATATTATATGATATATATATATGATATATATTAATATATTATATATTATATATATGCAAATGTATGTGTGTGTGGTGTTTGAAAGAAACAGAGATATTGAAGGGTAATAAAATAATTAATAATAATAATAATAATAATAATAATAATAATAATAATAATAATAATAATAATAATAATAATAATAATAATAATAATAATAATAAATTCTGACATTGATTAGAAGAGTGCAAACCTTTAACTGTTATTATGCCTGTCCTAAAAATTCAATAGGCGATTTTCCTTAATTTCGTTTTATTCCCATGCCTAAGTTCAAACACTTTCTTTTCAGACCAAATTTTTTTTTTATGTTATGAAAATTTATCACAATTTCAGAGTTCATCGAAATTTTTAAAAAAGAATTTGAAAATTTTATTGTATATTGAGCAGAAATATTTTGGTTCTTTTCATATTTATTATATCATATTTATATATGATATTTATATATCATATTTATTATTTCATATTTATTTATTTATATATGCCGTTTTCTTTTAAATATATATATATATATTATATATATATGTATATATATATTAAATTTTTTATAATATATATATATATATATATATATATATATATATTATATATATATATTTAATATATATATATTATATATGATATATATAATATATATATATATTATAGTATATTAAGGAATGTACCGATACCAGAAAAGAAGGCCGATAACCGATACCGATACCGTACTTCTATTTTTTTAGGTGCCGATACGGATACCGATACTTTAATTAATATATAAATTACAATACTAATAAGTTGAACATTTGTGTACTGCTAGGCAACTCAGGATTGCTTCCCTGTACAACCAATAGTCATTTAGCTATTTCATATTTGGTTGTGCCCAAGTGTATGGAATTGTTATAAATTAAAATAGTACCTTAAGGAATAATAATTGCAAATATAATATTATTAACTTTTTTATGTTTGGTTGTTTATTCAAAAAATATTCCATTTCCATTTCCCAGTAAGTATTAACAAAGTTTATCTACCTAGCTTTTAATGTTTTAACATGATAACAATTTACAAGAAAATTCTTTAACTAGCTACAATTTATAAAGAATAAAAATATGAAACGAGACCTCAATTAATCAGCTAAAACGATTACAAAATAAAAAAACGCTATATTCAAACATGACATAATACTAATATACTTACATTTAGATAAAGATAAATTTGATATTCAATATTTAATTCAAAAATTCTCTAAATTGTGATGCTAAGAACGTTTAAGCTTTCACTATTTCTTGGCGAGAGACCGTCCTTTTTGGGGTGTTTAACAACTTCCCACCTACAACTAAAATATGCTCGCTCTCGATTGATGAGGGAGGGGCTGATAAATATTGCTTGCAAACACTGATAATAATGGAAACCTTGGCCCATTCTCACCACATGAAACGATTCTCTTCGTTGACATCACTCTCCATTGTTTTCGTTAGACTGCATCTCCTCTTTCCCACGCATTTTGACAAACTTTGAATATGATCTCGTTGCGTCCCCGGTGGCGATAAATGTACAAGCTCTCCAACTCTTCAGCTTTTTTTGGCACAACTCAGCACTGATAGTGAGGTTCGATTGGTAGCTGTTGTGTTGCAACTCATCGCCAAATATATGAAGCGTATAATGAGATGTCAACTGAATGATGTAGAAGGATTGGATATGTTGAAGCATTTCGGTGTGTGGATCCGCCTAATTGATCACGTTTTCATAATATATGCCTCAACATAGTGAGAAAATTGCTCATACTAGACTAATAGCTAGGTTTTCTACTTTGCTTGTACAGCATGGACAATTCCGAGATCCAACGGTAAATCCAGTTGGATTTGAATTATAGACACTGAAGGAGCATCAAGGAGCAAGGAAAACGTGTCAAACCACTGATTGGCGAATGCTGTGAAAGAGCGAGGACGTGCCACCTTCCTCATCTGGAAACTATAGTTGTTGTAGATTTTGTTGTCATAAGACGCAGAGCCCAGGTCTTCCATACTGTTTGATGTAGCGCTGATTTTAAATACATATTGAGTGACTAGGTATTCCATTATTTTACAGTGTTTGCAAGCAAATTATTTAATCAGCCCTCCCTCTATCATAATATCGAGTAAGAGTTGTATATTTTTTAAGTTAGTTAAAGGTGGGAATGTAACTACCTTATCAATACGAGAATACGAGGTCTATATCGCGTACATAAGATATTAATTATGAAGGCTTAATACCGTTGTGAGCATATTCACACAATTATTTTATGAGTAATTTATTTGAGTATAATTTATAAATAATATTGGAATATCAATCTATCTTATCTTACATGAGTATATTTAGTATGTCTTTTGAATATAGCGTTATTTTATTTTATGTATCTCAGTTTTAGCTGATTAATTGAGGTCTCATCTTTATTATCATCTTTTATTATTATTTACTATTAATATTGTAGCTCAGTTTATAAGAAATTTTCTTATGATAAATTTAGTAATCATGTATAAACATAATAAAGCTAGTAGATTATAACTATTGTAATTTTGTTAGTGTTGTGGTATAGATGTGGAGATGATTGGATGAATGTATGGTCAATTCTTGGATCGCGATCTTATAACATTAAAGACAAAAAGTATTTTAAATAGAGATATTCCATTTTTTTGTCAGTATAGATATTTATAATTTCCATTCAAGAAGGATAACTATCTTAGATTTAATTATTTATTACACTACATTCTAAGTACACCTTAGCAGATTTCATAACATTAATATTGTAATTCTGCGCCTTATATTAAAGCGATGAATAATTAAGCGTTGGTGAACAGTTGACTATGGCTCTAAATCCTGAAGATCTATATGAGCAGTAGCAGTGTACTCATGTTCTACACTAATTTATAATCTGATATTCACACAAAGTGATAGTCTTCCTATTTATCAACGTTATCGCCTATAATGTGTATTTTTTTCGTTGTGTATATGGACTACACACCTCCTCCATATTTATATATATAATATTGGTTACTATTGAAGTAAGGATAACTAGTTTCTTGACGTAGTTATATAGCAGAGAGGCTCACAAATCAGTGGTGTGTTTATTGGGCTCGTCTTATATCGTCTCTTGATCGTGTAGCATTGCTTACACGGTGTTGAGTGGTAGATCCAATGATAAGAGACCAGCATATTCAGCAAGCATACTTTCATTCCATCGCCTACTGAAACTCTTTTCAACATAGAGATGTCATGGTGAAACCTTTCACCTTGCTCATCACTAATTGCGGCAAGGTTGGGTAATTTAAAAATTTAAGATATATATTAATTATTAGAAAAACCCGTTATATACATAAATAATTATAAAGGATATTTGGTGGTAAATTTATAAAATAGAATTTATGATATAAAACTGTTATTTGGTCCGGTATTTGAAAATTTCGGGGTATAAGTTGGTAATGGTGTGTTTTCATAACATAAAAAAAAAAAATTGTCTGGAAAGGGAGGATTGTTTGGAACTGGAATTAAAAAACCCGAATGTAAAAAGCTTGAATGATTTAGCAAGGTAAAAGGTTCCAAAGGTACATTCCTCTCAAGCATGTTCGATTTTATTATTAATTATTATTATTATTATTAGTTATATTATTATATTATTTATATATCTTATGATATTATTTAATTATTTTATTAATTATTATTACACTTTCAGATATAAGTTTTTTTCTTGGAAACAACCACACATACATTGATAATTTAATAGTATATAATATTAGTATATATTATATATATATATATACATATTCGATCCATCAACATATATCAATAGCTTCATCTGTATAAATTCCCATATAGATAACTATAAACCACACAGGGATAACCTATATAATATAAAAACCCTAGTTTTATTTTAACTAATTTTCAATGAAAATGATATTTCACTAATACGGAAGCGGAACTTATGTTACAGCTACAAAATTGAATTGGAGAAAATCTTGAAAAGGAAAATTAATATAGTCCAACGGCGAATTTTTTTTATTTTTATCAGTTAACCCCAGCTCACGGCCGAGGCCTTTTTGTCAAGGGGGCGGAAATAAAACAGAAAAAAACCCCATTCCAGCCTAAGACATCTTAGGTGGAGCGCAAACGGGGGATTTGCGAAGAGAGGAGTAAATTGGTGGGAAAGGAAGAGGCAAGGAGTTCCCCGAAGTAGGCTGGAAAGAAGAGGCACCACAACGAACAAGTCTGGGGTTTCGAAACTCACGCAAAATAGTCATGCGAGGCACATGGCACCTCTTGTATGTGCGAGAGGCGACGCACGGAGGTGGAACGCGAGCTGCCAACCCCCAGAGCATTACGCTGTAAGTCCTTATAGAAAAGAGATAGTGCGCCAACGTCCCGTCGGGCCGAGAGAGTTTGAAAGTAGGGACAGTTTATTAGTCTCTTAAGCTTTTAGACTCAACCCAATAGAAATGTGGAGCCGGAGCCCCCCCATATGTGAGAACAGTATTCTACAGTATTCCAAACAAATTAACTGGAGTAGCTGTGCAGAGGAAAAAATTCAGCATATAACACTTCTTCAAGGTTGGGGAGAGAGGCTCCAGCATAGCTCGTAGTCACAGTAAAAGGTATCAGTCATTTAAGAGACGTATTGGCTCAACTTATATCACGAAGCATCCAGCCATGTTGATCGATACGAATAAGAATATTTCATGAGTTTTTTGTTTCAGACTTTCTCATTACAAGCACACACTGAGACGATTATCTTAGATTTTGAATGCAGCCCACTCACGTCGCTATGATGGCGACTTCCTCGGGAAGCTCTACCAGGCTCGGAAGACTGCTTTAAGTGGTTGGGTCCATAGGGCATTAACCCCTTCTTTTTTATCTTTTTGAGAATCACTTAAAATTTGTGATTTGTTGCTGAGATGCATGAATGCCAAACCTCTTTGTCAATAGGCTTTACAAATTAGTCTTCATGTCTAAATCAAGTTTTTTATGTACACGAGGGAAATAGTGTGGAAGACGACAACTGTCGGATTCACAGTGGTTGATGGTGAGCTTAGATCTTCTTAGGCTCCGCAGGATATGTCATCATAGTCCTTCTGAAGCGCGGACGTTTCCAAGATGTAGGTTAGAGTTCTTTCTGGTCTGTCGATGCGCGATGCCGATCTCCTGCGAGAGGAAAGCAGACAGAATTTGTTGATGACACGTGGATTTGGCGATAATGTTGATTGGAAGTCTCAAGTGAATCAGGTCCGGCACGGTAGATGAGGTACATATATAATATATGTGGTATGTACATCACTTTACCATAGTTGTTAATAAGCTTAGTACTAGATGGTACTCATAATCTTCTTTATCTGTTCCTTGGTGTTTATCTTGCTAGGAGATCATGTACTACAGCAGGACCAAGACGAGAAAAAGTTACGCTGAATGGAGGTTACATCTGTCGCCTCCTTCTATGTCTGTGAGGACCTCCGTTAGTTATGATATATATATTATCCAGAGAGCCGAACTACTTCGCTGTGTTATAGCTCGAGTGGCTCGCATGCCAGTGCTCAAAAAGGGACATTCACGTCACTTAGAATAGTAATCTCAATCGCTTTCGTGGCGCAAATATTTGGAAAACTGTCTCTGTCTGGCTCTAAATAAACTAATGTTTACAGCTTTCTTCTATGATGCGCGAGCCTGGGAGCGCTAAGCCACAATTCTGAGTCTGTTGTGAGAGCTTTAGATCTCGTACAAGATCGTTAAGCTGCTTCCGATGTATGAGTGTTAGGATTTGGTGTTCAAAGTGAGTGTGATGCGTTGTGCCACGATCGGAAGGGTCTCGTGTGCTGAAGTCAGCAGGTAAATTCGCGGTCAAGGTAGGTATAGGATATCATCTGAATGAGGAATTGGGATGCATGTCGGTGTTAGTGGAGTACGAGTAGCAGAGTTTGATTGAAGAGGAGACGAGCGTCGGACATTTGTCGAGAGCGAGGAAGTAACAGTGCCGGTTGAGCTGAATGGTGGTGTCGTTCACGACAATCTATCGGTACGTAATTTTCATACGGCTACGTTTCTTTTAGCCATTTCTCATATTCCCTAATGATGAATTGCAGCATACGAGGTGTGGAGCCCAGGCTTATGCCAACTTTACATGCGCGAATAGAATTAATGGTGACAAGCTACGTGGTCCTGTAATGTATTCTACCCCAGTAAATAATCATTTTTACTACTGACATGGCATTATAAAGAATCTTGACAGCATATAATACTCTTGTTATAATAATTATTTCCTTATTACTGTAAGCAACATTATAGTTTCGAATATAAACCTGAAATAGAATAATATATATAGATAGTATGATATATAGTAGTATATATATAATCGGTATATATATGAGGTAGGGGTATATATATATATGTTATAGGTAAGTGAGGATAGTGAGTTATAGGTAGTATAGAGTATAGGGGGTTAGTGAGAGTTACTGTAGTCGCGCGTGTGCAGGTTACAACACTAGTGGGGCAGGCCTCAGACATCCAGAACGAGTGGAAGGCAAGAGGTGTGCTAAGCGGAAGAAAAGGGAAATGGGCTGTAGTTGTTCAAATTCGCCAATTCCACCATTTGATATGGGTAGACAAAAAAATGAAGAAGATCGTGTTGCGTGTGTCACGCAAGAATAGTAGGGAGAAACATATATAGTGTGTTCATGTGAAGGCATTGTGTTGCGAGTGTTGTACAGACGTGGTTAGTTGGAATCGAGAGTTGTCTCATAATTCTTCACCCAAAAAGTAAGAAGTATCGCCAGAGTATCGGCAACGATACGATACGGATCAGTAATTCCGAGTACGATCCGAGTAGTTACTATCGTAACAATGCCTAATAATATATGATATAGTATAATATATATGATAATATATGATAATGATATATAATAGGTAGTGAGGATATACGTATATAGTGGTACTATATAGAGAATGAGTATATAGTATGGGTCAGTATATATGTGATGATATATGAGTAGTGTGTAGTTGAGTAGTATAGGGTCATAGCCCTCATTAATCGGTCACCCGGCAGGCTGCCCCGTAGGTTAACGCATTCAGTTTCAATCCTTTTCGTTACACACTAAACAAAATTAATGTTATCAACGCGAATTGCGATTACTCTTATAATGAATTTCAAATGTTACGTACTATTAGCATAGAAGGGATTAACAGGTTAAGGAGCTTAAACCGATCAATTTACTAAATGACTATTACTACTTTATGGTGAGGAGGATATTAAGGAAATAAAGAAGTCAAAAATAGCGTGATTACCCAACATGATAATAAAATTTATACTATATTATTACAGACTCACGAGTTTTGATGCTTACCCTATTTATGAAAAAAAAGTTTTATAACAACAAAAGATAGGTATATATAGTATGGTTATAATAAGTTTTAACTCATCTAAGTAAGTCTTAGGCTGAGAGACATCTACATGACTAGAACACTTCAATTCCAGTAGCGACTTCCAATCACGCTCCTACTCACGTGATGATTTACTCTACGGTCTGAGGCTCACGTACGGTCGCATCATCTACGATTCAGTCACTCGACATCTCATAATACTAATAGAACATATCCTATTTTTAATGAAATAAATAAGCTCAATATGATATTACTCAAGTAATCTAGTATATTTAGTAGAAAGTGTGTGTTAATATATATCATTAGGTTACATGAGACCTTCTTTAAAAGATACCATTACCATATTATCATGGGTAATTTATATTTAACGCCTAAGCTATTAGCTCCGGGTGACTACATGTTTGAACATTAGTTCGCCGGTTATTAGAATACCGATAGTATTGATATTCACAAAATTATATTAGATAATAGTTTAGCGCAATATATTTAGATCATACCATTAATTAGTTTTATTCTTTAAAGCTAGAGCTGTTACGTGGCGTGGTATGTAGAAACTTATTTAAGTAAACGATGGAAAGTTATGAGTATGAGGAGTTGGCATATACCAAGGACTCGAATTACAACGCACTTTCATGGATTTGCAACAATCAGTCAACTCCATATCTATCACTATTCACTCCTACTTTGCATATGCAACTATTGCATCAATCACTACGCTACGTATAGCAATCTACTCGCTACGATCAGTTCATACTTAAATCGCACTGCTTATTTGATTTTTACCTCTACTGCATCTTCGAGTGTGGATCATACTAGTATTTTAGTATGAATATTAGGTAATATGTGAACATGACTCAACGATATTTATTCTCCTGATAGTTAACTGAATTCAATTTCATTTCTCCATCAGTAACAGAGTTAGATCAAATAAAAATGTATTAAATCTATTAATGTTTGAGCTAATAATATAATAGATTTTAGGTTGCATTTACATTTAAATTATTTATATATATAATACTATATATTTAATATTATATAATTATATTATAGATATTAATATATATAGTATATATATATATGTATAGTATATAAAAGTAATAATATATATAATATATAGTTATATATATATATTATAATATTAATTTTATTAATACATAATATTTATAGAGAAATAGAAATATATATATTATATAATTTATATATTATATTATATGATAATAATATTTATTATATAATAATATTATATAATATTAATATATAATAATATAATATATAATAGTTATATTATTTTATATATATTAATATATATATATATATATATATAATATAAGATATATATTACTATATATATATATATATATTATATATATATATATTATTAATAATTAAATAGTATAACTATATTATATATTTTTTTTTTCTCATATATTATATATAATAATATAATAATATCTATATTAAATATAATATTTTACTATCTAGGGAGGTAATAAAGATAAATCGGAGTGCCATGTATTTTATGGTAGAGTATTTCCATGTGAAAATTACTAAAGAGATTTTTAGAACACTACATTTAAGTACACGTAATAGCTCCTTAAACTTGATACAGTTACATTCCTAGAGTGGTAATCATTACTTGGCGTAGTTCAAAGTTTCGATTATACTTGTTAACCTACCCGCATTGGTGCTAACCACTAATAAAAGTTGGTTATGGTTCTAGAAGCTTCTTCGATAAATACTAAACGAAAAAATACTATGTATAATTAATTTACTTAAATTACATTATTCTATACTGTATATATAAATAATTTAACTTTAACACTATATTCTCATCGTAATTTATGCGTAGGTTACACTAGTGCAATATGAAGACTTATATATATTTTTATCATTTCAGTACTCTATATCGAATCTTAAATAATTAAATATAGTGATACTTATTCAACTCATATATACCATTAAATAAAGTTGGAGTCAGAGTAAAAAGGAGTTCGAGTTCGAATCGAGCGTGGTACAGGATGGAGCCTAAGCTTGTTATGAGGTGCCTGATATCCAAAACTTGCTTTTATGAGTTGCTTAGCTTATGTGGTTATATCAAACCATATGTATATGAAGGGTAGTTGAGTTCGAATACACTGGATCCTACACAACTCTATGGGATGATTATAATCCTCATAGGTGAGTGATGGCTAAGCTTAAAAACCGATAAATAATGACATAATACATTCTATATCGACTCTTAATGAGGAGTAAAAGATACTCTGCATATTTAATTCGTATTGTGACGTCACTAATTTAGCTATAACGTAATGCATTGAATACTTCTATAACCTACTTCATTTTTATATAACCATTACTTTCTTAACTCTAAAATTTTTAAGAACCCCAGAAAATAAGATAATTAATTTTTTTCCTTTATAATATCTCCACAAATTTGAAGATATCATATACTTTTTCCTATATTTTTCCAATTTTTTTCACTTACATTTATTTATAAATTTCTTAAATTTTATTAGTTAATTATGTATCTCACAGAGAATAGTTTCTATAACAAATACTTTGCACAGTTTTTTTTTTTATACTTTCATATCGCATGACCATAAGGTAAATTAAAACTGTTCATAATTAATAAAAAATAGGAATTATCTAAAATATATTATAAAAAATTAATATTTTTTTAACCTTTATTATATTATTTTTATACCATTTATTAATTATTTTTTAACTAAAAAAATTTCTTAGTGTATATATTTATACACTCTATATACTTAATTTTATCTTAATGGAATTCATTTATATTGGCCCTACACAAGCACGTCATATAGTAGTTTAGTTGTACGAAAACCTGAGGAAAAGACAGGACACACGGAGCGACAACCTCCGCTAATCGCGAGACATAAGACGATAGACGGCTAATTTCCTGCACTCTCTGCACGTTCTATAATTGTGACCACACCAATTTTTGTGTTATATTAATCAATTATACATAATATATATAATTTACATTCTTTTGTATGAACTATCAAATATAAAAAATAATTTTTATTTTGTATGAAATTAATTAACTAAAATTTAATAATTATACTGTTTTATGTATTTATTAAAATTTATTTTATTTCTTATTTATAGTTTAAATGAAAATAAAATATAATAAATCAAATAAATCAATATACTAATAAAATGCATACTTATTATTATTAAGTTGATTATTATTAAATGCATATTATGGGTCTTCAATTTTAGCTCCATATTTGTAAACCAAACTCGGAAATGTTTAACACGCTTCTACCTATACCTTCTCTATTTTGCTAAACTAGCTACCTACCTATCCTAACCAGATTTTTATCTTAACACATTAAACTATCATTGCTACAGGCTGTCATAAAGTTTACATAATATATGTATCGATATATATATATTATATATTATATATATATATGGAAGCTGTGTTTGGCGGTTGATGGTTCTGGGGGTGGGGCATGCATCTGTTGGCGGTAATTCCATCAGGGGATTGTGGTTTGGACAGGTATATATATATATATATTTATTATATATATATATATTCTCACTCACTCGTATATATATTATATATATATATATATTTAATATATATTGGTAGAGCTCACTATTATATATAAGCGGTATTATATATATATATATATATTATAAATAATAATAAATAATAATAATTAATATAATAATAATAATAAAATAATAATAAAAATAATTAATAATAATAATAAT
>JABUQX010030650.1:40000-50000 GCA_015478945.1 Trachelipus rathkii
TTTTGCTGAATTTGAAGAGAACGGTAATTCGTGAAATCTATTTTCCCTGTTGTATCTTTAGAATTAGAGATTAGAGAGAACTTTGAATTAGTGGTGAACTTTGAAATCAAGGAAAGGAAAAACGAGAAAGGTTACGTAGTCTAAGAAAAAACGAGATAATGTATTCTATTTTGGAGTCTAGATGAGCGGTTCCCAAACGTTTTTGACCGCGTACCCCTAAGACGAGAAAGAGAGAGAGAGAGAGAGAGAGACAGAGAGAGAGAGAGAGAGAGAGAGAGAGAGAGAGAGAGAGAGAGAGAGAGAGAGAGAGAGAGAGAGAGAGAGAGAGGAGAGAGAGAGAGAGAGAGAGAGAGAGAGAGAGAGAGAGAGAGACGTAGTCTAAAAAACGAGACGATGTATTCTATTTTGGAGTCCATAGATAGTTGAAGTAGAGTTAGGAGCTAAATCAATTGAACATATAAATTTATTCGTAAATTTACTATAGATCCAAAGTCATAAAATAAAAAATTCATAAGACACTCTAAATCTATAACACAAATAACGTCGTTGTGCAAACTTATTCAACACACGACTTTGCCCTTGATTGGTGGTATATAACAACTTAATAAATGGGAGATGGTCTGGAGAGAACAGAGTGACTTTTATTTTGCCGGAACGGTCAAACGTTTGAATTTGATTAAGAACAAGAGGAGAGGTCGAGGGGAAATGATGGGCTGTTCAGCAAAGTGGTTGCTACAATAGACACCAGGTATGTTCCATTAAATTAATGAAGAGGGACGGTCGTGCATCAGGGAAACCTGGTATTTTATTTTAGCAACATGAACCCTAACCAACACCATATATTTCAAAATGACTTTTTTTTCATTTATTTTAGAAGTCGAAAAAAATAAAAATAAAATATTTTTTTACTAAATTCCTTAATGTTTTTTTTTTATGTGAAAGAATAATTGTTTTTGCTTTTGTTTTTCTTTTTTGTGGTAAGCGAGAGAGTTCAAGCGAACGGCTAAATCGTGAACAAGATCGATGACGAATTCAGTTTTCGCCGAACTTTTTTTTTCTTTCGTAAATTACGTGGAAGAACTGTCACGTGATTTCTCAATAATTCAAGCTTAAATATATTCAATTCT
This sequence comes from Trachelipus rathkii, assembly GCA_015478945.1. NCBI lineage: Eukaryota > Metazoa > Arthropoda > Malacostraca > Isopoda > Trachelipodidae > Trachelipus > Trachelipus rathkii. Next base: position 41,128 of record JABUQX010030650.1, read on the forward strand.
ATTTAGGTCCTTATGTTTCTAATAATAGATGCGAGTACACACACACACACACACACACACACACACACACACACACACACACACACACAAGCTCGCGCTCCCAAAATTATAATGGACACCCACAATCGACGCACGTACAAACAACGAATACTCATGATATATTCTTTCTCCTCCCTTCTTCCACTAGAGGTGGGGGTAGGGGTGCGTAACATGCACGGAAGGTCAGAATTTATATATATATTTATATATACAGAAATCGAAAGAGTTAAGGTTATAAATAAATGTATAGGCACACATATCTTCATGTCTGAAAGAGTGTAACCGTATATATATTCTACATCTATATATATATATATATATTAATATAAGAAAGAAAGAGATATAGTTAGTTATATATATATATGTATATATATATAATATATATATATATATATATATATATATATATATATATATATATATATATATATATATATATATATTTATATTACATATATATATATATATATATATAGTTATATATATAGTTATATATATATATATATATATATATATATATATATATATATATATATATATATATATATATATATATATATATATATATATACAGGCCAATTCAAATGAAATGGCCCAAAAATATTAAACATATTTTTCATGCTGTTAACCTTATATGTTGACAGTTCAAAATAACAGTTTATTTCTATTTATTCACATTGGTTTTAACAGGGTGGGTTTTTTTTTTTTTTATATATATATTTATGTAAGTAATTTTTGGACATTTATTGGAGTTCGCTATACCTTCATTACCTCAACTCTGGTGATAATTGATTGGACAATCAACTCTGGTGGTAATTCCCAGGACAAATTCCAACTCTGATGGTAATTCCCTGGAGAAATTTCAATTATGGTGGTAATTCCTTGGCCAAATTCTCATGTATTGTAATGTTAAGCGTAGCGTATTAGTTGCTTTCCCGCTGACCTTTTGATTCATCCAATGACAGATTATGAGTTATCCCGTTTTTTGGCAACTTTACGAAAATTAGTGACGTCACTATGACTTTGATGAAAAACGATTATAAATTTATATCACTATATTATTAAACGATTATAAATCTATATCACTTCCGAAAGTAGGTAATCCGTAGTTTTTCAACATGTACCATGACTGGGAATCCTTTAGTAATACAATTATTTATTTTTTTTCGCATAAAAATTCACACGATGTAGTTTCATTATATGCATTAAATTTGGTTAAGCGCTTCATTAATCGGTGAAGTCATTATCAGTATTGCATATTAATTTATACAATTCCATATAAATTCAATAAGTGCAGGAACGCAGCTAATGTATCGTATACAGTTTTGGTAATTGAAATTTATTTTTAAAAATATTCTTTCAAAACTTTTTTTTATATCAAAGGGTATTTATTATGTGTGTTTGTAACGCTCTTTTATTATTATTATTATTATTATTATTATTATTATTATTATTATTATTATTATTATTATTATTATTATTATTATTATTATTATTATTATTATTATTATTATTAAAAATTAAAAATTTTATATTATACTATATTAATTTCGTTTTCAATTTCCCTTTATATATAAAAGTTAATTATAATGACTGAAAACTAAACAAGAAAGCTATTTTGTAAGGTCAAGATTGTTGATCAACTGATACTACCACAACGGATTATATATATATATATATATATATATATATATATATATAAAGAGTAGTGTTATATATATATAGATATATGTTATATATATATAAAAAAAGTTTATATATATATATATATATATATATATATATATATATATATATATATATATATATATATATATATATATATATATATATATATATTGCATGTATATACATATCATACTTGAGACAGGAGTAAAAAAAATAAAGAGAGAGAGAAAGTTCGAATGAACAAAAGCAAGTGTTTATTTATTGGTCTAGGGTCCGCTAGAATGAGTTTTTATATCATGTGAGACACGCACACGAACACCCACACCTATAACACACACACACACACAAAAAAACAACACACATATATATATATATATATATAGCAGTATATATATATATATATATATATATATATATATATATATATAGTATATAGTATATATATATATATATATATATATATATATATATATATATAGTACAAATACAAATACATATATATATATATATATATATATATATATATATTATAAATAGTGCTTGAACGCAAACTTGTATTTGTAGGACAATAAACCCTGAGTGATTTCTTCACTTACCAGGATTAGATCCCGGGCCCCCGCAGACGGAATAGCAAGTGTGTTGACCACTTGACCGCGATGAGCTAGAAAGATACGCGACTTATACCCAAGCAAGAAAAACTTGTCAATAGGAATAAGAATTATCACTCACGGGTTACATGTACCTCCTGCAGCTGTATTTGAAGGTGCCTTGCTGTTGTATGACGGTCTCTTACGGCCCGCATACGCTTAAAACGGTATTCAACGCTAGTAGTGGCGCGTGGCCTGCCCTGGCCCGGCCACATACGTGCTTCTGGGTGTCGTGGTGCCGATCCACGACCTGTGCAATGGTTGTGTGCTCTACACCAAAACGTCGACCGAGTTCACAGTACCCGTACCTATCGGCACGGAGTGTGATAATCTGTACGCACTCATCACGTGTTAGTCGACGCAGTCCTTTCCATGGTTGTAGTGAATAAATTCAAACCTCAATGGACCACGTACTCAGCATGCCCCCGCCATAACTTTACCCCAATCGCCAAAGCTGGAGTTACATGGTTTGTCATTTACCTTAATTATAGCCATGGCGGACCCTATATACCCCAACATTATTACAGCGTTGCATACTGTGTCCCTGATGCTATGTTATTTGCACCTAAGTAAAACTGTGCTCCTCAAAAAATAATTTTAGTATTGGAAAGGTTGGTAAACCTGTGAATTGGATTTTAACATTCTGTATTTATGAAACCTAAAAAAAGAGAAACTTTATTTTAATTTTCAACTATAATATAAATAATATTAACAAAATCTAAAAAGAAAATCTGTTTTTTTTTGTTTTTGTGCTCCACCATAGGCTTTTGAAAATGAGAAAGCTTAAGCAATATTAGAGACGTCATGATAATAATAAATCGTCAAAAAATTGGAAAATTATTTTTAATGTGTCATAAATACAATAAAATAAAAACCTTTTTAAAAAAAATAAAATAAAATAAAAAATACATCTATTTCCTTTATTTTAGAGCTTCACCAATCTATATATTTATTTATTTATATATATATATGTAGTGAGGCCTATAAATATATATATATATATATATATAGCAATATATATATATATAAAGTTGGAAGGCGTATATATATATTTGTTATTGTTGGGTTAAGCATATATATAAGTTGGTTGTTATTCTAGAGCTTCATAAATATATATATATATATATATATATATATATATATATATATATATATAGATGGTCAGATTTTTTTAATGCTCACAGTATGTAGCTAGAGAACGGCAGGTCCTACAGTAAAACAAATTATATATTTGGAATCAGCCGAAAATTCTAAGGATGGGATTTAACTTTTTTTTTTTTTTTTTTTTTAAATTTTTTTAACTAAAGGAATACCCTAGGGTAAACTCCGCAAAGATGGCAGATTGAATTCCTTCTTGGCCTCCTGGCGGACGATTTGGGGACATCTCTTCCTGGAGCGAGGAAAGTCTCCGAACCCTGCTCTTGGTCTTTGGGTGTCGCGGTTCCTCCGACCATCCCCTCCGGTGTGGAAAACGTCCCCCTCTGTCCCCCTCGTCGGCTCGAGCCCCCAAATTTTTTTTTTAATTTGCTTTTTTTTTTTGGAAAATTTAAGTTTAGGGGCCTCGAGCGACGGGGACAGAGGGGGATAAAAAACATTCTCGGAGGGGAGCGGTTTGAGGAACCCTACACCCAAAGACCAAAGAGTGGGGTTCCGAGACCATCCCTGGAGGATTAACCCCCTGTCAGTTCACCGGGTACAAAAATTACTAAAAAAAAAAAAAAAAAAAGTTAAATCCCATCCTTAGAATTTTCGGCTGATTCCAAATATATAATTTGTTTTACTGTAGGACCTGCCGTTCTCTAGCTACATACTGTGAGCATTAAAAAAATCTGACCATCTATATATATATATATCAGCAAAGAGCAGCAGTAAGAGTTAGATCTATATATATATATATATATATATATATATATATATATATATATATATATATATATATATATATATATATATATATATATATATATAAACTAAAAAAAATTAAATAAAAATGAATTGAAATAACAATTTGAAGCTCTAAAAAAAAGTAAGTTCTTTTTATAGCAAATCGAATTTTTAATTTTAATTTTGCTATAAAAATTATTACCAACCTTTCCAATACTAAATTATTTTGAGGAGCATGGTTTACTTAAGGTCCATTTGTTTTTTGTGTAATAGAAGTACATAGAGTTTTTGTTTTTTCTGTAACCTGTTAACGTCAAATGAGCCAGTGGTGCGTTAATTTTGACGAGTAGTATATATATATATATAGCAGCATAGTTACCTCCCATAGGGCTCCCCTTCAAGGGAGCAGCAGCGCATATATATGTTATGTTATACTGGGTTACATATATATATATATATATATATATATGGTTATATATATATATATATAATATGAAAGAGAGGTTATATAAGGCAGGCGCGTTGTTGGTTGGTATATTACTAAGAAGGGGTTGGTTATGGCGATATATATAAGGCTGGTTAGTTAAGGCGCAGCTGGAAGCAGCAAGAGCAGCATGAAGGCAGTTGAGCATGAAGTATATACATATATATATATATATATATATATATATAGTATATATATATATATATATGGTTATATATATTATATATATATATATATATCGGGTTAGTTCCCAATAAATTTATTCACATAATAAAAATGGTCTTCTGGATGTTTAGAACGTTAGCTTTCGATCCTTACTGAATTACTGGGATATATTTGCAGTTTATTATTAACTAAGGCCTCCTAACTTGATACTTACTAAACTCTTAGCGTTTGATTGCTTTGATTTCACCATATATATATATATATATAAGTGAGGAGTATATATATATATATATATGAAGAGCAGTATAGTTATATAGTATATTAAGTTATGCTATATATATATAGCATAGGGTATATATATATATATATATATATATATATATATATATATATATATATATATATATATATATGGTAAGAGTGTCTAAAGCTGACATCATGTAACTCGAGAACGGCAGCATCTACAGTAAAACAAATTACATATTTGGAATCAGCGGATAATTCTAAAGGGGTTTTTAATATCTTTTTTTTTTTTTTTTTTTTTTTTTTTTTTTTTTTTTTTGCGCTTCCTATCGTAGGCTCTTGCGCAAATTTTTCCAATTAGGGGCTCGAGCCGATTTGGACAGAGGGGGACGAAGTCCCCCGCGTCCGCCACCGGGAGGCTTGAGAGACCCCGGACTCATGCCATATCTTTGCGGTTTACTGATGGTATTCCTTCTTTAGTTAAAAAAAAATATTAAAACTATTACACTATGCTATTACTTTTATAGAAAAAAAAAACTTTACCTCTTAACATACGTTTCAAAATTAATAAATTCATTCTTAAATTGATTTTTAATCTCTTCTAAAAACTCTATAAATCGATTTTCTTTTTTGGAATATGTTTTTTTTCAAATATTTTGAAATATAAAAATCAAATAATAATGAAATAACAATATATAAAAATACTATTGTAATGAAGATATGTTGCTTCACATTTATTCGTTTTTCAGTCGTAGGCTGAGCATTGCCTGGCTACTTAATTTAGATTTTAGATGATAAAAATATCGTCAATTGCTTAGAGAAAATTATGGCTCGTTGTTATATTTCCGACGAATAAAAAAAAAATAAAAAAATAAAATAAAAATAAGAAATTAAAAACCCCTCCTTAGAATTTTCCGCTGATTCCAAATATACAATTTGTTTTACTTCAGGTGCTGCCGTTCAAGTTACATGATGTCAGCTTAGACACTCTGATATATATATATATATATATATATATATATATAATAAAGATATATAGTAAAGAAGGTACAGCAGTTGTTGGTTGTTGTTAAGTTAAGGTTGCTATATATATATATATATAAATCTATAAATAAATATAAATATATATATATATATATATATATATATATATATAGGGTGGTTAAATTTTAAGGGCCGATGTTGATTTTGAATAAAACACAAATTACTTAGGAATTTATTGTCATTTTTTTTATTATGATAATATGGTATGGTTCAATTATGTATGGAACAAAATATCGGCCAAATGGCCGCCGCGACCTCGGCGGCACACCTCCATCCGATGGTCAAAATTTTCGATGACGCTGAGGCATAATTGAGGTTCTATGCCGTTAATGTGCCGAATTATCTCATCCTTTAGCTCTTGAATTGTTGCTGGCTTATCGACGTACACCTTTTCTTTCAAATAACCCCAAAGAAAGAAGTCCAACGGTGTCAAATCACATGATCTTGGCGGCCAATTGACATCGCCACCACGTGAGATAACACGGCCATTGAATTTGTCGCGCAAAAGAGCCATTGTTTCGTTAGCTGTGTGGCAAGTGGCACCGTCCTGTTGAAACCACATATCGTCCACATCCATACCTTCCAATTCGTGCCATAAAAAGTTCGTTATCATCTCACGATAGCGAACACCATTCACAGTAACTGCCTGACCGGCCTCATTTTGGAAAAAATACGGCCCGATGATGCCGCCAGCCCATAAACCGCACCAAACAGTCACTCTTTGTGGGTGCATTGGTTTTTCGACAATCACTCTTGGATTATCATTCGCCCAAATGCGGCAATTCTGCTTATTGACGAATCCAGTGAGGTGAAAATGTGCCTCATCACTGAAGATGATTTTCTTCGAAAATTGATCATCCACTGTTGCCATTTCTTGCCACCATTCTGACCATTGACGACGTTTTGTATGGTCAAGAGGCTTTAGTTCTTGAGTCAATTGCACCTTGTAAGCGTTTAAATGCAAGTCTTTATGCATAATGTTCATCAACGACGAGCGTGAGAGGTGCAATTGTTGGGCACGACGACGAGTTGAAGTGGATGGCTCCTCAGCCACACTATCGCGAACAGCAGCAATATTTTCTGCAGTACGAGCTGTACGAGCATGCACTGGTCTTTTCAAATCTCCTACAGACCCGGTTTGCTCAAATTTTTTCACGATTTTTCCGATTGTACGCACATTTGGACGATTAAATTGACCAAAAAAATCACGAAGTGCACGATATGCATTTTGATTTGAACGCCCATTTTCATAATAAGCCTGAATAACTTTAACACGTTGCTCCATTGTGTATCTTTCCATGGTTCAAATTGAGTAAGTCTGAAATTGAAAAATGTCAAATGAAATGCAGTAAAAAAATTGACGTTTAGGTGTTGTTCACACTCACGGGCAGAGCCCTATTCAAGAAGGGGTTTTTATATATATATATATATATCTAATCTCTAACAACTCCCAGGAAGGGCTTTCGCCCTGTCAGTTGGTCCAGCATCTTCTTCCTCTGGCCCGAAACTCTTAACCCTAGAGCACTCTAGAAGACTATTTCTCGGCGCAATGGTTTCGGACGCCAGTCCTCGAGTTAAACACTCTCAGGTAGGGTTTTCGCCCTTTCAGTAGAACTAGCATCTTCTTCCATTAGGCCTCAAAACTCGTTCTCCCAGAGCTCTCCAGAAGATCCTGCTTCTAGGCCATAAGATTCCAACGCTGGTCCAGGAGTAATAAAAGCAAAAGGAAAGGACCGGGTTGCTAGCCCTGTCGCCCTATGACCATGCGAAGAAAATCTTCATAATCCCTGACTGCGCCGTAATATCCATCCATTATCGAGCATAAATCACCTAGAAGTAGTTCCAATAATTTGTAATCCCAAATCATAACTAAACAGTTATTCATAATAATTTAAAATTTATAATTTAATAATTTTTAGGGAAAATCATATTATCTTATTAAAAATTAATTGAAAGACCTGGATTGAAAATTTTGTTGCTCCTCTTAAGTTTTTAAATATTAATTTTGACTTAAATTATAAATTTTGATTTTAATTTCGAAATGTTCCATTCAATAAATATTTTAAATATATTCTTAAGTTTTATAAATTTCTCCGCTACTTCTAGACAATAATTCGGCTTCAATTCATGCGTCAATATAAAATACGCTTTCCTTTGAGGTAAAAACTATTTTAGGCTTTCTTTAGTAGCTCTTCTGAATTTTCAGTCCTCTTCAATCTTTTTCCAGTCCCTTCTGTTGTTCTTCTCATTTCTTCCTTCTCAGCTGTTTTCAATGCCTCCGACTCCGAAGACAGTCAGATCATATATATATATATATGTTATATGCGTAACTACCCAATCAAAAATCACTTTTATTTCACTCGTCAAAGGCATAAGAGCAGCAGCAAGCATAGCGCAGCAGCAGCGCTGTTGCTATATATGGTATATATATACATATACATAGCGGTATGCTGCTGCTGCTATACAGTTAATATATAATTATATATATATATATATATATATATGGCTCATGTCAATAAATCCTTACGTTTTTCTTTAACTCATAAAATTTTAGGTTAAATTTTTACAACTTAGTTTGAATTTATAAAATGTATGGTAAAAAAATTACTTAAATTAATAGTAATATATTTAATGGAAGTTGAAGTTTTATAATGTCAACATTACATTCCTTTTTATATATAAAAATAATATATATATAT
>JABUQX010030650.1:57500-65000 GCA_015478945.1 Trachelipus rathkii
TGGTAACACTCTGGGAGTACCATCTCAAGGGTTAAGGTTTCAAACCCACTTAGGGACCATTTGAAATATACCAAATATTGCTTGCGTTTATTGACAAATATCTTTGAATACTAAATAATGTCCGGTTAAAAAATACCCAGTGTTGCCCCGGACCCGAGTGTTGGCGGGGAGGCCGTCGGAGGTTAGGTGTCCAAGCCACGCCTTCGCTCCTCTTGGGAAGCTTAAAGCTTTCAGCATGGTAAAAAATGATGGGTTTCCTTTTAGCCAATCGTTGGTCTAGAGGTAACACTCTGGAAGTACCATCTCAAGGGTAAGAGTTCAAACCCACTTAGGGACCTTTGAAAAATACAAATAAATGCGCGTTATGCACAAAATCTTTGAATATCTAATTAATGTCCGGTTAAAATTACCCAGTGTTGCCCCTGACCCGAGTGTTGGCGGGGAGGCCCGTCGGAGGTAAGGTGTCCAAGACACGCCTTCGCTCCTCTGGGGAAGCTAAGCTTTCAGAGGTAAAATGATGGATTTCCTTTTAGGCAATCGTGGTCTCGAGGTAACACTCTGGAGTACATCTCAAGGGTAAGGGTTCAACCAGACTTAGGACCATTTGACATATACAAATAATTGTTCGTATTATTGCACAAAATCTCTTGAATATCTAATTAATGTCCGGTTAAAAATTACCAAGAGTGTTGCCCCTGACCGAGTGTTGGCGGGGGGGGCCCGTCGGAGGTTAGGTGCCCAAGACACGCCTTCGCTCTTCTTGGGAAGCTAAGCTTTCAAGGTTAAAATGATGGGTTTCCTTTTAGCCATCGTGGTCTCGAAGTAACACTTGGAGTACCATCTCAAAGGGTAAGGTTTCAAACCCACTAGGACCATTTGGAAATATATATATTTATCTCATATATAATATATATATATATATATATATATATATATATATATATATATATATATATATATATATATATATATATATATATATATATATATATTATATATATATATAAATTCAGGAGTTGTTTCTTAAGATATCTTTCTTCTTGTTCTTCCATTTCAAAGGTAGTTTTTGATGTTTTCTTGATACTCCTTCGTAATGACTTTTTTTTTTTACTTTGAAAGACCTAAAGACACAGCTGCTTGTCTAGTTGTTTGCTGCTGAAGTCGCCTCTTTTGTGCCTTTGGCTATTCGAGACTAAGCACCAATAATGAATAAAATTGTTAGAACCCTTTTTAACTTATCTGTATATAGAGAGGAGTTAAAATAATTTTTCTTATTGGATTTTAGAATTGTTTATTAAAAATTTTCACATTAATATATTTACAACTTTCGTTACATATCGTAAATGTTGAAATAATATGCAAGATCAAAATTATATGGGCTTAAATATCGTTGAAGTTCAAGTCTGTGGAAATATCCACGATACCAAATGTCAAATTTGTCGCGATCATTCCGCTATGTATTAAATGAACAAAAAATCGAAGATATCCACAAAAATATGACAAATAGTATTTTAAAAAACATTGTATTCAAATAAAAAAAAACATTAGATTACAATCAAAGTCATATATAATACAGATTATACATACAATTAATGATTTAAGTTGTTAATAAATTTTGCAAAATAAAAAAGTAACAAATATTTCCATATTCTTTTTTTTCTTTTCCAAAGAAAATATTTTTTTATTATTAAACTTCATTAATTTCGATCGCTATATAACACTTTCCTCCCAAAAAGCGGAACTATTGTACATTAAAACCAACTTGTCCCACTGGGATACGTCTAGGCACTAAAGATTGTTCCTGTTCAGTGGATGAAGTGGTCGTCAGTGAAGGCGAATCATCAACTGGCTGAGGAACCATCTATGGAGTCGAAGGGACTATGGCAGGCTTCAGACGACTAATCGAAACTACATCTGTTCTTCCATCAGAAAGTTGTATCTTGTAGCATCGATCTATCCTTTGAAGAACCTTGTAAGGGCCAGAATAAGGTGCTTTAAGACTTTTCCGAATGCGATCGACTCAAAGAAAGACAGGTTACTTAATGTTTTCAGTTTTTAGTGCTCTTCATCTGGTTGGACATCAGCACTGTGGCCCGTTAATTAACGTACCATAGCGTTTTAAATATAATAAAAGTTATAGTATCTTAACCTGCGACTCTGCGTTCTAGATGAAGGGACTGTGTTCTAGAAACTGTGAGAGAAGTTTCATTTTTAAAATGGGTATCTGGGTTGGTTAACTGAATTTTATTAACCATGGACAGTTTTTGAAAGATTAAAATAATTTATATGAAACTAAAACAGTATACAAAAGACATTATTGAATTTTTTTTTAGCAACTTCTCACCTTATAGTAATTATTGTTGATGTAATATTTAGATTTTCAGTGACAAAATTCTCTAACTTATTACCGAAGAACAAAGTAACATCATACCAGTTATGAAAAAAAATAAAAAGTAGATTACATAAAAAAGACTATCACACATGAAACAAATTTTACAATATATTGGTATAAGAATCATGGAAAATTGCTTGTTGAGCAATGAAAAGAATAGTTGTTGTCTATGCCTACTATACTATAATAATTTTCAAAACTTCACGCTACCCCACCTTGAGAAGCTCTCGCAAAACTTATTTAACACACAAGATTTGGTTACTTCGAGTGTTAGGTGAAAACAAAATAAATTTTGAAAGAAATTATTTCCTATTTTACACAAAAAATACTTCGAATTCACAAAAGCCACGGATCGTTTATATTCAAATCGCACTTTAATACAAATTGTATTGCAAAACGTTGTCAGGAAAAATTTAGAAAAAGCGATTCGAAAATAAAATTGCCATGCCTTATCTAGGAAATTGGCCATTATAGTATATAATATATACATATACTATTATAATATATATATATATACTATATATAATGATATACTATACATAAAATCACAATCTATATATATATAATACTAGCTATACTCATAAACTATACCTTTAAATACGTAATCAAGTATAGTATACTATTAATAATATACTCATTATATTATATATATCCTATACCTAATATATATATAATACAAACAAGTCGACAACAACCACATATTGATTTCTCAGCACAAAAAAAGAAAAAAAAACAACACACACACAGTACACACACATCAAGATACTGACCAATACACACGTCAAAATAAATAAATAAATTACTAAAATCTATATAACAAGAATACAGAAAAATAAAGTAGAAAAGAATCATATTTCAAAACTAAAATTTTAACACATAATGTGTAACAACTAATTTATCTTCTAACATTAATAATAATATTCAGAAATATAGCAAAACTAGCAACTTTATAAAAACTAAACTATAAAATTTGGTATTCTTTTTTTTTTTTAACTTTTTTTGCAAAGTTGTCATAAATTTGTACTCATTTTTAAGAACTAATAAAGTTGGCTTATTTTTAGGGCTGAAATAAAGGAGCCCAACTAATTTCTACTATAAATCTTGGATATAATTAATAATCAAACTAATCGCTACATGCACAATTTTTCAGTTGCCAAAAAAACAATTCAAACTTTCTTATTTTCTATATTGATTAACAAGCTTTTTTTTTATTAAATTCAAATTCACATTTCTTTGACAAAAATTTCTTATTTCCATCAACATCCTACGCCTTGGCATTTTTAATTTGAGAAGAGGCTCCAGCCCGGAGCCCCCCATATAGACGAGCCATCCACCTATATATAACTATTATAAACTATATATATATATATATATATAATAATATAAATATATATATACTATATATACTATATATATATATATATATATTATATATATATATATATATCATATATACTATATAATATATAATACGTATATATATATACAACATCTCATATATCACATAATATATAATAATACAGAAATACACAATTATAATTAATAGGTATCAAATATATATATATATCATATACTATATATATATATATATATACATATATATAAATATAATAATATAAATACTATAATATATTATATATATATATAATAATATAATATATGTTTGTAGAGAAAGAAGATTACAAAAAGTAATTAAGAATCAGTCAAATGGATGAGTATGAATAATCTAAACTACTCTAAACCATTTCCAGAAATATAAAATATCTCCTCGGAGTATATAACAAGACGCGTAAATCATACCAAACGGACAAAAACAAAAACCATGTATTCAAAACAAAAATATATTGCGGTGGATCACAAAAGTATGATGTTGAAAAGCAAAAGGAAACTAAATACTCTTTAATTACTGTTGATCTGAAAGGAGATACACTATCATTGTTTTCCTATATATAATATATATAAATACATATACTTATATATATATATATATACTAATTAATATATATACTACTATATATTATATATATATCATATATACTATATATAATATATTATATATATATATATATATATATAAATATAATACTATATATATACAGGAAAAGGAACCGACCATAATTTTTAGAAAACGAAGTCTGAAGTTACATGTTTCAAATATATAGAAAACGAAGTATAATAATTCATGTGAAAGATTGCGTTAAGTAGATAGATATAAAAGAAAATTTCAAAAGTTTTGAGTCTTGAAATCATTCATGTTTTTATTGGCCTAGTTAAAGCTATGGGCAGGAAAACTATCGGCAATAAAACGGCAGATACCAGATTTGTCGCAAAATCTGGCTACCTAAGTAATTTTTTTCTTGCACCTTTTAGCATTTTTGTTACTTTTCAGCATTTTTATGTTACTTTTTAGCAATTTTTTGCGATTTTTAATGTTTTCGGCACTTTTTTTCCATAGTGCGGACATGTCAGCATGTGACTTGGTTAATGTCTCAACGCCGGAGTAGTTTGAATCGTTTTCTAGGTGACAGCTCTGCACGTCAGAAGCAAAGATTCATTTCTAAGATTGAGAAGCTTCTGAAAGGAAGGAAATTCCAAGTCATGTCGGCAGTTGACTTGGATTTTCCTCTTGCATCGCTAGATTTTGACACTTGATACGTCAAAGCACCACCTGACAATAGTTAACCGTTGACCATCATAACCACCTCACAATAGTCGACCTTTGACCTCCCTCATCACTTCACAATAATCGACCTTTGACCTCCATCACCACCTCACAATAGTAGACATTTGACCTCCCTTTCCACCTTACAAAAGTCGACCTTGAACTCAGAAACCACTTCGCAATAGTCTATCTATAACTTCACAAACCACCTCACTATAGTCGATTCTGCCTCCTATCAACTCGCAACGTCGACTTTGACCTCCGTCATCACCTCACAATAGTCGACCTTTGACCTCCCTCACCACCTCACAATACAAACCAAGAGTTTAAATATGCAAAATAAAATACATAAATTCATCTTTATTTTCCTCGATCCGGATTACACGAATTTCCAAAATAGCTTCTATTAAATTTATAGTTTAATAATGGTTCCTTCTCAAAACACACACACACACACCTACACACTAACACACACACACACACACCACACACACACACACACACACACAACACACACACACACACACATATATATATATATACTATATATATAATATATATATATATATATATTATATTATATTATATATATAGTATATATATTATATATAACCTTATATATATTATATATATAAATATATAGTATATAATATATAATATAATATATATATATATACTATATATATTATATATAGTTTATATATATAATATATATATCATATATATATATATATATATATATTATATAATATATATATATATATATATATATATATAATATAATATATATATATATATATATATATATATATATTGTGTTGTGTGTGAAGTATTATTGTGTATAATTTTTAATTTTGTCAAAAGGAATGGGATTGATCTCTACGCGTATTTGCTTGTCTTATTGGATTATGCATCGGAAATCGAATTCTTTTCCACATTCTTTAATATTTCATTTAAAAACAATACGGGTTTTAAATCCGAATATATATTATATATAATATTATATATAATATAATATATAATTTATATATATATATATTAATTATATATATATATATAATATATATAATACCTATATATATATAATATATTATAATATATATATATATATATATATATTAGTCATTTACCCACGCATGTTTTTTACTTTTAACCGCTTGCATCACCTCATCATTTCACACTCACTGTTAACATTCTTACTTCCTACTTCAGCACATCCACATACTTCTTTTGCACTACTAACAACCTCTTCCTTCATTTGCTTCCAGATTTTTTCAGTTTCGACTTATTCTCACATTCAACAGATTTATTTGCAAGCAATGTTAAATCCGTATTACCTTGTTCACTTAACTTCTCACTCTTATTTCTACCACCTTTTTTCCTTGCCATTTTCCTCTCCATCCAAGCCCCACATACTTAATTTTACATAAAACAAAATAATGATCCGATAATCTTATTCCTAGCCCCTCACTGATTTAACATACTTCAACTTCTTCTTCACCAACACAAAAATCAATCCTACTTTTCACTTCGGTACCATCTCTACCTACACCAACATTAGTATGCTTATGAATACTCTTGTGTTTAAAGAAGGCATTACTTACACACATACCTCCCTCCTCACAGAAATCAATCCCTTTCCTACCATTCTCATTTTCTCCCGACACCCCAAAGCCACCTGCTATACTACTCCATTTTTGATCACCTATCCAACCATTTAGGTCACTCAACACAATCAATTTAAAGCTCATACTCACCTCATTCAAAACATCATTCAGATTATCCCAGAAAATTGTACGCTCTTCAACATTCCCTAGAAGGATGGACACAGTATGCCACAACCCACATAGCATGACCTTTTCAAACTTAAATTTAACCATTAGAATTCTAGAACTCACCCAAACAAAATCTACCATAGCTCTGTACCACAGGTCACTCATCAGAATTGCAACTCTTTCTACCCCACTCTCATTCCTTTCCACACCAGCACATACACATTTCACAGCACACCATTCATATTCACCTTTTCCTTTCATTTTTGTTTCAGTCACAGCGACCAAATCAAATTAACCATTTCTAAATGCATCCGTCACCTTTCTCCTCTTCTCCTCATCATTAATTTCTCTGACATTCCATATACCCATACGATTCATACATTTTCGTCGAAAGATAGAAAGTCGCTTATGGCGATCACGACCTTCTCCAAGCATGTATTATTATCATTCCTGGTAAAAGATAAGAGGTATTGGGCAGCCAACCCAACTACCACTGTCCATTTAGTCGACTTCTTCGACACGCGGAACATATGCTGTGGGAATTCATTCTACCCCACACATAGGGATATAAGGGATAGGGATGCCTGTAAGATGTTGTCTAGAAAAGGAGTGTGAGTATAAGTACGTGTATATGATATGTGGATATAAGGTGGAGTCTGTAAGATGTTGTC
>JABUQX010030650.1:67500-74610 GCA_015478945.1 Trachelipus rathkii
GAATAATTTTTTAGAAGACGTGCTGAACAATTTTCACTAGTGTAGAAACTATTCGGATCGAGCTGAAGCCGAAGTTGAGCTGGGCCGAAGCGAAGCCGGAGCCGGATCCGTGGTCTTGATTTTGTTTCTAACAATGTATTTTAGATGTAAAAAGTTGTACATGCAGAAGACGTACTGACAGATTTTCAAAGTAGTACA
This sequence comes from Trachelipus rathkii, assembly GCA_015478945.1. Lineage (NCBI taxonomy): Eukaryota > Metazoa > Arthropoda > Malacostraca > Isopoda > Trachelipodidae > Trachelipus > Trachelipus rathkii. The sequence goes on from JABUQX010030650.1 coordinate 67,699, forward strand.
GAAGTCCTTGGTCGACCGGAGCGAAGGTGAAGTCGGAGCCGGAGCCGGAGCCAGAAGCGGAGCCGGAGCTTGGTATGAATTTTTTCAAACAATATTTTTTTTAGGTGAAAAATTTAATGGCAGAAGACGTACTGAAAACAATTTTCAAATAGTGCGAAATCCTTAGTCGGCATCGGATCCGCGAAGTTCGGTAGCCGAGTCGAAGTGGGGAGCCGAAGTCAGAGCCGGTGCGTAGTTTGATTTTTTTTGAAAAATATTTTTTATGGTGAAAACTTTATTGCCAGAAGAAGTGCTGACAATTTTCAAATTATGCAGAAACCTTAGTTGGATCCGGATCCGAGTGGGGAAGCGGATTCCTCAATTAATTTTAAATCCAAAGTTTGTTTTTAAATTAAATAAATTTGGTGCAGAAGACGTGCTGACAGGTTTCAAATAGTGCAGATTTCTTTCGGATCCGATGCTTAATTTTGTTGATTTTTTTTCAGAGAACATTTTTTATTACGAAAAATGTATTGCCAGACTATGTGCAACTAATTTCAAAATAGTGCAGATGACTTAAGTTCACATTCGGATATCCGGAAGGATGATTATGTCTGTGAGTCCGGAGCCGGGCCGAGCGGAGCCGGAACCTGGTATGAATTTTTTTCAAAATATTTTTTTAGGTTAAAAATTTAATGCTAGCAGACGCACTGAAACAATTTGAGAATAGTGAATACAGAAACCTTAGTCTGGTCCGGATCCGGATCCGGATCGGGATCCTGGGTATAAACTTTTTCAAGAATAATTTTCTTAGATGAAGAAAATTTATTGGCAGAAGACTTGCTGAACAATTTTCAAATAGTACAGAATCCTTATTGATCCGGATTATGAGTCGGAGCCGGAGCGGATTCTATTTTATAGGGAGATGGATCGAAGTCGGCTAGCCAGAGGGATGATTTTTTTCGAAATATTTTTTTTAGGTAAAAATTTTTTTGATATGAAAGAACGTGCTGAACAATTTTTCAAATAGTGCGGAAAACATACTCGAACCGGAGCCAGACTGGAGCCGGAGCAGGTTTCTGAATTTAAAAAAAATATATTTTTAGGTGAATAACTTAATTGCCAGAACCGTACGAACAGGAGGATAGTTTCAGAAACGCTTAGTCAGATCGGAGCCGCACGGGAAGTCAGAGCTGGAGTATTAGACCGGAGCTGGAGTCAGAGCCGGAGCCTGGTATGAATTTTTTTCAAAAAATATGCTTATTAGTGAAAAATTATGCCGAGAAAACGCTACTGAACAAATGTTCAAACTAGTGCATGAAACCTTAGTCGGGTGCCGATCGGATCCAGATTCGGAGCCTTATCTTTGGTATAAATTTTTTCAAGAGATAATTTCTTAGATGAATAATTTATTCCAGAAAACTTGCTGAACAATTTTCAAATCGTGCAGAATCCTTAGTCCGGATCGAGTCGAGTCGGAGCCGTAGTATGAATTTTTTCGTCCGAAAATATTTTTCTATATTGTTCAATAAATTTATTGCTAGAAGAAGTGCTGAACAATTTTCAAATGTCAGAAACCTTAAGTCAAGATCGAAGCGAAGCCGAGCTCGGTAGCCGCGTGGCCGGAGCCGGAGTCCGGAGCCTGGATCTTGGGGATTAATTTCTTTAAAAAACATATCATTTTCATTAAGATTATGTATTGCCAGAAAAGAACGTGTTGAACAATTTTCAATTTCAACTGTGTTTGTACAGAATACCTTAGTCCGGATCCGGGAGCGGCAATCGGAGCCGCAACCCGGAGCCGGTCCTGGGTATAATTTTTTTTTAAGAATATTCTTGAAATTTTAAAAAAATTTATTGCGAGAAGACGTGCTTGAACAATTTTCAAATAGTGCAGGAACCTTTGAAGGAATCGGATCCGGAGCAGGATCCGGAGCCGGATCTTGCTTTATAAATATTTTTCAAGAAATTTTTTTTAAGTTTGGTAAAAGAAATACTGACACAAGACTCGCTGACTAATTTTCAAATTGTTCAAAAACCTTAGGTCGATCGCGGATCCGGAGTCGGAACGGAGCCGGAGTTAGAGCCGGGTCTTGTCTATTAAATTTTCAGAAATATTTTTTTAAGATTGGAAAAATTATGAAGCTTCTAAATTTTTGTTAAGAGTATAATAGAAACTTTTAGATGAATCGGATCCGAAGTCGGAAAACAGAGCCGGATTCTGGGATATTTTGTTCCATATAATTTATTTTTTGGGGAAAAGTTTTTGCCACTGAAGACGTGCTAAACACTTTCAAATATGCAAAACCTTAGTTGGCTCCAGCGCGGATTCTGGGAGCCGCAGCCGGAAGTAAAGAAACGGAACCAAAGCTTCTTTGCCATAATTTTTTCAAAAAATCTTTTGTGATCGTTGAAAACATTTTATTGCCAGCAAGGTCTTCAGATCCGGAGCCAGAGATGAAACCAGGGTCGGATTGGAGCGGAGCCGGAGAAAAGTAATTAATTACTTTTTATTTTTGGATTGTAAAAGAAATATATCAAGGCTGAACTTGATTCAATTGAAAAAGAATATTATATAATTATAGATAATATTATTTTGGGAGGGCGTTATTTTTTTTTTGGTTTGTGTTTTTTTTTTTTTTTTTTGATTTTTTGTGAGTTGGTTGGATTTTGTTGGTGGATATATTGTTTCGTGTTGAGGGACGAGGTTTGAGGGCATGTTGTTATTGTTTGTGTTCCACCATCCCTTCTCGCGGTTGCTATCTGTGGTGGGGGTTTTGGTCATTGTTTTTTTTTTTTTTGTGGTTTGTCGGTAGCCGCGGGGCTGCTTTCTTCGTATGGGCGTCTGTACTTGTATGTTTTGTTTCTGGGTGGTTGAGGTTGTGGTGGGGTGTGTGGTTTATATATAATAAGTATATAATATATATATATACTATATATAATATTAATTATTATACTATATATATATAATATATATATAATATCTCTATATATATATAATATACTAATATAACTAGAGTAAGCGAGTTGAACAAGGTGGATGTTTAAACATTTGTTTAAACATTGGTTTAAACCATGCGTTAACCCACAATAAAAAAACATGGTTTAAACATAAAAACATGCATAAAATATTTAAGAAATGTATTTATTAAGTGGTTTCGTTTGGGCATGTAATGATGGTTTTCTCAATTTTGTTAGTCGAAGAGTAACTGAAAAGCAATAAAAAATTTCTGCTGATTTATATTATTGTAGAATGATTATATATATATCGGGGGGATGATATATCATAGGTTACATATATATACTTATACATATATATGTACTATATATATTATAATATATATATATATTATTATATAACTATAATTTAGGTAGTATAGTATATATTTCATATATATAATATATATATATATATTTGTAATTTAAACATGTTAAAACATGAATCGTGTGTGCGAGTGGAGGATCATTTTTACCCATCGATCCACATTTCAAGAGAGTTATAAGACAACCAATTGGGGAGTGTGTGGCCACATGCAAACCAATGCTAGAAGGCATGATGGTAAACTAGTGATGATGTTTATATTTGGAAATATATATGAATTGGTATGCTAGAATAACATGCTAATCCCCAATAACAAGATTAAGATTTCAACTAGCAAAAGTAAAAAGAGGTATCATCAGGGCAGTAAAAGAAGCTCACTTATTGGCATATATTTTTAAACCAAGATATCAGACCACAGTACTTCCAGAGGATGAGTAGTATTCAAAAGCAGTGGAATTTATGGAATAAAATTAAAGAGCAAATTCTCCTCCATTTCATAAAAGTTACTTATTTGATGAGTCTCTGTTGTCAGCAGTGACTCCTTCATCTTGGAACAGATCTCTCAAAGAAAAATGAGATGGGAAGGTCTTATATAAAATAATGATAGTGTCAGCAACTTCATCAACTGCTAATGTTAAAAATTTTAACCTTTTGGACTTGTGCACAGCAGCATTAGAAATAGGTTGGGCACAGCTAAAGGTGGAAATTATGTTTTTTTATAAAAAATTCTAGTGATAATTCTCAGTTTCGCTTTTCAATGATGAATTTCGCTCTCTCTCTCTCTCTCTGCTCTCTCCTCTCTCCTCTCTCTCTCTCTCTCTTCTCTCTCTTCGATTCTGTTCTTCTCTCATATTCTCGTCTCTCTCTTCTGCGCTCTCTTGCTCTCTTCTCTCTCTCTTCTCTCTACTCTCTCTCTCTCTCTCCTCTCGTCTCTCTCTCTCTCCTCTTCTGATCAACATTTATTCCTCGATTGTGCAAAACATAAATAAAGTATATAGTATAGTAATATAATATTATATATAGATATATATATATATATATAGTATAGATATATTATTATATATATGTTATATATAGCTGTTTTCTATAATTATAATATATAATATATAATATACATATTCCTAGTATCACATATAACGGTAAATAAAGAATTCATCTTGTATTGGAAATTCTTTTTTCCATGCTCCTTCAGTTTCCTTTATGCCATTTTTTTCTTTTGTAGTGTGGCGAATTATTCTCACTGTCCCACTCGCACATAAACAGCAATATTTTGCATATCCTACTGATTTATGTACAACTCAAAAATCAAATAAATTTTATACCACGTTTTTACAGTTATCCCAGAAAATTTGAAATTAAACAATCTAAAGAAATTTATTAAGGAATTTTAAAAATATGTGTTAGCACATGTGTATAACAGTTTCCCGTAGTGGAATTTTTACCTTTAAATCTATAAAACCAAATAACACCACATTGACAAAAAAAAAACCATCAAAATAGCATAAAAACTCCAAAAAACAAAAAAAGCATTGGTTTATTTTGGTTATTAAAAAGACCAATGGTTTTTGGGTTTTTTTTTAAATAAAACCATGGTTTTTTTCAACCCTATTATATATATATATGAACGTATATATATTAAAATATTAATATATATATAATATATATATATATATATAGTATCTTATTTCTAATTTATGAATTATATATATTATTATTATATATATATATAATATGCTATACAATTTTATTATCTACGACGATTCCAAATTTCAAGCCGATGCCGATTCCGATTCCGCTACCATTCAATAGTGCCGATTCCAATTCCGATTCCGATCCGATTCCGATCCAATCCTTTATTATATATATATATAGTATTAATATAATAATATATATATATTTAGCATATATATGTATATAAATATAAATATATATATATATTTATATATTAATATATATAAACGTGGTCGGCATCAGGCGGGGGGCCAGGGGCCATCGGGACCCCCGCAGATTTCCTAGACACTAAACAATTTTAAGTATCATAGCTAATAATATAAAGTGCAGAGGTTAACTTATATATTTTCTTTCAATATTTGCCCCAGCACTCTTTAACAAATCCTCGTAAGTCATTAAGTTATAAACTTAAACTTTTTCCATCAGAGAATATGCAACCTTAGAATTTCAGCTTTTTTGAGAAATGTGTCAGCGTATCAGAGATGGGTAGTTGAAACATTGCTGTCCAAAAGAATTAACAGTTCCAAATCACGATTCCAACATTCACATGTCCCGGACCCACAACTTATTATTGTAACATCATTTTATACATTTATGATTTAATATTCAGCCATTATTAATGAGGGGGTTTTATAATCATAAATGAAATTATTCTTCTTGCAATTGCCATACGAGCAGGTGTAAGTGCCATATGCGAAATACCAATAAAAAGATTGGTGTAACATTTACAAAGAAAGATCTCGAAAGCCTAATAGAAGATTTAGAAAAGCAGAATGGGATTTCTGAAGTTGAAATTGCCTCTCACAGCCCAGATCGTCCAAAAACAGCATGTTGACGGACTAGTTTCTTTTTCGCTAGTCACAATTTCCAAATATTTACATCTGTTGCAAATACTGGCAATTTTACCAGTGTCTGCTGCTTCAGTAGAAAGAAGCTTTCAACATAAGACTTCTGCAAACAGCTGCTGAGAAAATACTATTGGAGATGAAAGACTTTCTGACTTGCCTCCTTCTACATACATCGATAATATGACATAAAAATCTGAAGATGTTATCCTCGACCTTTTGCTCTCTCTCAGCGCCCGGCGATTAAAGTTAAGCAATTTAGGTAGATATTACTATAGTAATTTTATATATTATCACTCCCATTTTTTCTTAGAAATTTAATATTTGGGTCTTCCACTTTATAATAATACTATATTATAGTATAATATTATAGAATAATATATTATATAATAATTATATTATATATATATATTATTATATATATAAGATATATATATATAGTATATATAATCTATAATATGATACTAGTAGTATATATAGTATGAATATATATATATATATATAATATAATATATATATAGTATATAATAATATATATATAATATACTATAGTATATATATAATATATATATATATGATATATATATAATATATAAAGGAATGTATATAAACGATTTTTTTTGGCCCCCCCCGAAAAAAAATTCTGGATACGCACTATATAATATACAATAATATATAATATATATTTATAATATAGTAATAGTTTGTGAAAATAATAGTTAAATTTTATATATATATATAATGATATCTAAAATTTATATATAAATATATAGTATAAATATATATATATGCTAAATTTGCCTAAATCAAATAATTTTAGATATTTAAAACCTTATAAATTCATGTTATAGAATTCTCTTATAGAATTCTTTGCTAAAGAAATAATTAGTTATTACCTTATTTATTTAAACCACTGAAAAATAATAGCAATATTAAAAATCTTACAATAAATGAATCAATTTTTTCTTTTTTTTTTTTTTTGTTTAAAAAAAATCCTCTTTAATTTACTAAACTAAGATCTTGATCAAATTAATT
>JABUQX010030651.1:0-25882 GCA_015478945.1 Trachelipus rathkii
CATAGGGTATTGAAGGTGGAAAACATGAAAAGCTTTAAAGCAGTTTTCAATTGCATTTAAGGGTGAATCAAATCTGTATAGCACTTTATTCATAACCACGTAGTAATGCACTGCATTCAGAAGATCTTCTCCCTCAATAATTACAAATGGCTGCATGTGTAATGACATCTCCCCAAGCTTTTCCTGTCTTCGAGAAATGATGTTAGGAATATCATCTGCAATCTGAAAAAGAAATGCATTAATATTAGAATGGAATAAATCATAATACTAATATCCTCAGCATTCTGAAAAAGAAATGCATTATTAAAATGGAATAAATCATAAAATTAACATTTTAACTTTTTAAGGGATATTGTGAGTAATAAAAGTAAAAAGGGAATATATTTTTAATTTAGTAAAAAGTATAATATAAAACTAAATAATAAAATTACCAGAGCATGAATCATGAAAGCCTCTTGCATGTCACCTTTCGAAGGTTTCCAATTTGTATTCTTTTTGGATGGAAGTGCGACTTTTTTGGGTTTTAGCAGCAGGGGTAATAAATACAGAAGAACAGCATCTTCTCCTATAAAGGGAAATTTTGAAAGAAAAAAATATAGCTGGATTTTACAAATTTGGTTTAAAAAACTTTGGCTATTTAAACAAAAATATCAATCCTCGAAATAACATAAGCAATAACACTGCCTAAATACGTACTGGAAAAATTACCATTACAATTATCAAATCCAACTTTATAACTACATTAACTTCTTACAATTTCCCCTTTTTATATAAATAAATTTCTACTTTATTCAAAATATTCCTTTAACTTAAATGCCAGATATTATCAATTCATTATGTAAATATTAGCACGAGATGTCAGTCACGATTAAAGAAATCAAAACTGTTAAATCCCCATTTTATTATACGAGCCCAATTTCCACTATAATTTAAAAAAATTGTTTGATAAAAGATTCCAACTACAACCTCATCTCTGAATAAAAAAAATGGGATGTCTATTCCTACTAAAAACCGAGTGCCACTGAAGGAGACTTACACCCATTCCTAAAATTATGCCACTAAAAACGACTTGAACCTTTTCCTCCAAACACCTCCACCCACGCGGAACGGCGCACGTCCCCCCCTCAATGTGTCCCGTCGGACTCGAGCCCCCTAACTTTGACTGTAATACCTAATATATACTATATATATCTATCCTATATAATATAATATATATTTAATATATATATTATATATATATATATTATATATATATAATTTAATTGTGAATCTGGCAACATTTTTAAGTTGTATTACGTCACGCCTAATACGTCACGAATAAAAAAAATTTCGGGCTGCAATTGCCTCATGATCATAGGCTTTTTTTATATTTATTTTGATTTATTTTCACCTATAAAACTACGTCTAGTATTCAAAACATTTTTTCCCTTAAATTTTTACATTTCTTACTTTATTCCTACTTTCATTAATATAAATTAATATGAAAAATTTACTTTAGATCATAAGGTATATAAAGTTATTATTATTATTATATATCTTTATATATATATATCTTATGAATATATTATATACAATATACTATACGTATATATATATATATATACATGATATATATAATATATATATATATATATATATATATTTTGGTAATTGTTTAGTAAAGGGCCTATTCTCGCGATTCATAAAGTTTTTGCACAATACTCTGCATATGTATTAAAAGTAAAGATAAACTTAAATTTAAGTAGTAATAAAACGCCTTTACCTCAGATTTAGCAACTTTTGACTCATTCTATATACACAGGTGTAAATATGCTAATTATTTAGATAAATTGCTTCTACCTCCGATTTCAAAATTTTCTCGAGCACAGTATAACTGAAATGTTAGGAAACAATTAAATATAAAAATCCAAAATACGTTCCGTAACACATCTACAAAGTTTTTTTGGTGTACAAAATATCTACATTAAACCCCAAAAAAAAAAGCATCTTTTCTGACATTGCTGCTGCTTTCCGATTTTTTTTTCATATAAATATAGCATTATAGTTATATAAAACATATGAAGATCTATATTACTATACTATATATACATTATATCTATACTATATATATATATATATAATATATAATAGTATAATATATTATAGTACTAAAGTTCATACATAATCCACGTCCTACGCCCGGGGGTAAGCAGGGGACATCGAGCCCTGTAGAAACCTCTAGATATATAAAAAAATATATATTATATATATATATACTAATCTCATGACCATAGTATATTAGTATATATAAATATATATATATATATAATAGCATGTGCAAATACAATACTATATACGTACACAGTTATTACTCTTTGGTCATTTTCTTTTTATAGCGAAAAAGATGAAAATTTAATTATTTAACAGGTGTCATAGTATTACACGGAGTGATATAATGTAAATTATAATTTACAGATAAAATAAAGATTAAGCAGAATTTGTGAAAGTCAAATAAAAGTATAATATAATATAATATATATATATCACTATATATTATAATATATTATTATAGTTATTATATAATATTATATATAATATATTATATATAAATATTTATATATATATATATTATAGATAGTAATATACTATATTTATATATCATATTATATAATATAGCTATAATATTGATTTTAACTTTAGGTCGTTTAGTTTTCTGATCACATGCGAGGAGAGAGAGAGGAGAGAGGAGAGAAAGAGAGCGAGAGAGAGAGGAGAGAGAGAGAGAGAGGAGGAGAGAGAGTGAGGAGAGAGAAGAGAGAGAGAGAGAGAGAGAGAGAGAGAGAGCATCATTACCTAATACAGACATACAAAAACATCCTTTGGAATCAGCGTTTAAAGCTTAATACCACAATGTAAAAAAAAATTGTATCTTCGAAAGTACGACACTTACAGAAAAATCAAATGATTTGTAATCAGCAGAAGAATAGCTTATTATAAATGTAAAATCTTATTGTTTAGTGATTTAAAACTAATCGAAGACCGCAAGGGTGAACCGCCCCGATATCAGATGTCGGGGTCGGTACTCGGGCCTCCTAGGTGGACGACGGGGCGGTACTCATTTCCCCCCCTCGGGAGGTCTCCGGACCCACCCCGCTCATTGGTACAATTGGCGTGTCGCAGGGTTCCTCCGCCTCCCCCTAGTATAAGACCCCCTCTTGTCACCACAATAACCTCGAGCCCCCAAATCCGCTGAGATTCCAAAATTATGTTTGTTTTTCTGTAAAGTGCGTACTTTTTCGAGATACCATTTTTTTTTACATGTGATAAGCTTTACACGCTGATTCCAAATATTTAATTGGTTTTCTTGAAGTAATGTAGTTCTCTCTCTCCATCTCTCTCTCAATTGCTCTCTCTCTCTCTATATGCTTCGTACTTTCCTCTTTTCATATATATATACTTAATATGTTATATATATATATTATATATATTAAAATATAAATATATTATTTAATATATATTATATATTAATATATATATATACTCTATATCTATATATAATAATTATATATATATATTTGAACACAAAATAATTAAATGTGAAGGGAAATTTCTTAGATTTTAGGAATGCACATTTATGTCATCCGAAATATTTCCGGGAATTTCTTTCCCCCTATACCCCATCTTTGATCGATTTGAAAAATGACCAAGCTTAAAATTGTGCCTATATAATATATATATATATATAATATATATAATATATATATATTCATATATAATATATATATAAATATATATATATATATTATATATATATAATATTTCAATATATATATATAGGTTCTTTTTCGGTTAACCCCCCACTTCGATAAATCCATTATTTTTCACTGTCATTGTTCAAGATTAATATATAATAATGTACAAAATGTACAGTCGATAATTTGATATTAAAATATTTTTTTATTTTTTTTTTGTGAGTTTAGAAATCTAGAAACAATTTGTTTAATTTAATTTCTCACAGTGTCTATTAGTGGAATTTATTCTTACTATAGTGTGCTATTATGAAAAATTGTCATTTAATAAAGTTAGTAAGGAAGATATTCAACACTAAGAAAAAGTTAGTTCAGTTTAAATGTTATGACAATCCATAATGTATACGAACAGATGTGGGAAATCAAGAAAATCACAAAGGAAAATTACCCGTATTCTGAGGAGTAGAAATAGTCAAGATAATTTCCTTCTAATTTAAGCATATAAAAATTAAATTGTTTAGTTTACTAAAATAATCAATGATATTATAAAATAATCGATATATCGTTGTGGGGGTAGCCGAAAAAGACCTATATATATATATATAAATTTTATATATAATATATATATTAGTATATATATTTATATATATATTAACTATTAATATATATAATATAATATATATATGATATATATATATATATATATATATATATATATATATAATATATATCTCACTGGTACATATACTGTAATAACTCTAATTATTTTTTTTGAGTCAATGTAAGAACCACACAGACGGCTCAACAAAAAGCGGCCATTACTGGGCTGAAAAATCAAGCACCATGGAGAGGGTCCTGTCATACAATGCATTGTTAAGTTAAAAATCCGGTACTAAACATATTTGAAATACGGGAAATAACCCAGAAACAATCTCCTTGTTGCTGCTAACGCTTGACACTCTTTTCAAAGCATATCTAATGTCTTTTCTTAAATAAGGCCCAAACTTTGCTACAATACACTACATACATGGCCTAACAATGCTATTGTACTAGCTTACTTAATACTTACCTTACTCTGGTAACAAATTACGAACTTAATTATACCAGAGTAATCTTAATCTTGCCTATTTCTTGCTCCAAACATTGGTTAGACACTTTGAGATTACTGCTTATAACCCACCAAAGTCCTTTTCTTGGTTCTACTAAGACCGAGCCAATATATAGTCATAGCTATATCCTTTATTCGGAGTTAACCTAAGTGAAACGAACCTATACACCTTAACTAATTAAAATTTATCTGAGCCACTATATACCACGACAACACTCCAAGAAAGTTTATAAAAGATCCATTTTGAATCTATAATGCATCTCAATCATTATTTCCATTGAAGTGCTCTTATTGGTATCATCATGCAAACTAGAAACCTCATTTTTAGACCCTGATCTAAATCTTTATATAATAGGAACAGTAAGTGCGGCCCAGTACAGAAGCCTTGTGGGACACACTCTTCACGCACTTCCATGATGACTTATAGAGCCACTTATATATAGAATATATAATTCTATTCACAACTACTCTTTAATCCAACCCTGTACCACTCCACCTATTCCACATTGCATAACTTTTGAATCAGCCTTTCTGTGGGAACTGTTATCCAAAAGGCTTTGCTACAAGTCAAGATCAAATCTCATCACCTGGTTCTCCTTGTCAATGCAACGTCAGTAACCAAATAACCATAAATTCTAAAAGGTTTGTTTTGACAATGAATCTCTCCCTTCTAAACTCAATGCTGAGAATTATACGAGTCACAGATTTAGTTATCATCAATTGTTTTCTCTTATAACTTTTCAGTAACTTTTTCCAAATTTTACGACCAGAGATTTTAAGCCTAACTGGCCTATATTTTCCCAAATCTTCCTTACTAACTTTCTTATAAATAGGCACAACATATGCCGTTTCCCAGTCATCTGCTGGTACCGTCACTAATGTTAAAGGGAAACGGTTTTAAAACTCAAAAAACAGATGCTTTTGCAATACTGCAGACTACCCTCTTTTAGGTAATTCTAACCATTATAACCATCAGACCTGCAAGCTTTGAGACGTTGGATTCAAATATGATTCTGTAGCGATTATAAATTTCTTTAACATCAAATTTCATATTCTTGTATGTCTCTAAATTAACATGTAAACGAGAACCATAGTTTCCAACGCAACCAGCGATTTGAAACAAAATAAGTTGTTGTGTACAAATGTACTATTTTATCTGATATATGTGTGCTTGCGTCTGATTTAAATTCTATAAAAATATGTCAAGAGTATGATAAAATTAACACCAGATAATTCAATACACACTAAAAAAAATAATCTTAAAAAAAAAGGACCACTTGAATATCACTTTAATTGGCTTCACTGTAATGTGAGAAATTTATTTTTTATATCTATAAGAGTTCACTCCTCTAAATTTGGTGATTTTACGTTATTCAAGTATGCGGTTTTATAAATTGTGGCCTCTTATACAAGCTCAAGATCTATATATACACATTATTAAAGTATATATATATATATGTATTTATATATATAGTATATTATATATATATAATTATATATATATAATAATATATATATATTAATTATATCACTTATTATATATATATTATATAATATATAATATATATATATATATATTATTTTTCGGTAATTATGTTTTATATTAAAGGGCCTATCCTCCATTATCAAATTTTTTGACAATACCTGCAAATTGTATTAAAATTAAAAGATAAACTTAAATTTAAGTGTAAAAAATGCCTTTAACCAGATTTAGCAACTTTTTACCCTTTATATATTAAATGTTAAAATTGGTAATTATTTAGATAAAGGGCTTCACCTCCGATTTTCAAAATTTTTGCACAGTATACTGCAAATGTATTAAAATTAAATATAAAATCAAAATTAAGTCCTAACCTATTAAAACTAACCTAGCCTTACTAAACCTAATCTGACCAAATAAACTGAAAATAAATTTAACCTAACTAAAAAAAATTAACAAAAAAAAAACAACAATCACAGTAAATAAATAAAAACAGTTAAAAAAAACAACAACAATCACCTTATTAAACAAATCTTTAAACACTTAAAACCAAAATAAAAAAATGCGATAAAACTAAACCAATAAATTATTAAGGTCAATCAATAAATATTAGGGGAATTGCTTAAGGTTTTAGTGTATTTTCAGATGATTTGAAAAACTGTCTGTCATTTAGACCTGTGCCTATAAATTTATATGAAATTTTGTTGAATTTGGATTCTTGGTTGCTGTGTGTTAAGAAAGAAAATGTTTTAACTTTATACCTATTAAAAAGGTTATAAATATTTTTTGTCATTTGTGTGTATGTGTATCTTGAAATGAAAGAAGTAAATACATATAAATGCATAGGTTAATATTATAAAAATGCCATTATAAGAAAATGTTCATACTTTATATTTATATATATAATATCAACATTTTCAACTTATGTGTATTATAAACTTTTACTACAATATACATTATTAATGAAAAAATTATCTTGAACTATAATATATGGTCCATTCATATTTGATGATTCAGAAGATGAAAGCAGAAGAAGGTGCAACTGCATTTCTGAATTTTACCTAGGTTAGGTGCAGGTCAGGAATGGGGGAGTAGGGCCTTAGGTGTAAATGAAAGGGTTAGGAAATTAAGTCTTTCAGAAAATATTAGATTTTGGATTTGTTGAGAGAATTTCTGGATAAAGATCTTTTTGCAGCAGATGGATTCACTTGAGTCATAAAGGTGTTGGGCTTTTCAGTACCAGTTTGGCGAATTGTTTATCAAAAACTAGGTTAAAGTTGGGGGGTGATGGGGCTAACTCGATCCAAATATTGTAATGGTAACTTAATGTGGTGAGATAAATAAAAACTAGTGGTTGTTACGTCGAACCAAATGATGATAGCAATAAAATGGCAGCATTTCGAATATCAAATGCTTTTACAAAAATGCTCATAGCCTTAGAAATAAAAAAACGATGAGCTGCTAGTATACTAATAAATGAGAATCTAGACTTATTTGCATAACTGAAGCATGGGTGGTTAATGAAGAATTACATGGAGTTCTTTCAGGAATATGAAATAGATGGATATTCACTTATTTATACCAGCGTAAGAGGAAAGAAGGGTGGCACTTTATGTTTAAAGCAATATTCAATCTGTAATAATGACTGACTTTAAAAATTAATCATGATTTTGAATCAGTGTGGGTAGATATCCTTATTTTAATAAATCATATAGAATAGGGGCATTTATAGACCTCCTGGCCAGAGTCAAGAATTAGACGCGGGGAAATTGATGAAAAGAAATTGAGAACAGCATGCCACAGTAAAGAAAACAAGAGGTATAGTCATAATGGGTGATTTAATTTTCCAGGCATCTCCATGGAATTCTTGTCCTATATGGACCATAGTAGTTCCTGATTTAAAAAGTTGTATAACTAGTATAACTTTTTGAGCCCCATGATGGTCATGAGCCCACAAGGACAGTGATGCACTATTAGACTTAATCTTAACTAACAATGAAAGAATTGTGGAGGATGTTAGAGTTGAAGAGAATTTAGGAATTAGTGACCATAATATTAGATTTGACTTTAATGTGATATCTGGGCGCTCCAAAGTGCAAGTTAATAAAGAAAGATATAGATTTCTGAACTGGCGATCTTTTAATCAAATTTCGGACATGCTTAGTAACAAACTGACTGGGATCAAGAGTTTTAAAGACCGAAAACTGTTTTATAGTGGAACAATTTTAAGCAAAGTTTAATGTATTCAGTCGTATGTTTTAAAGATAAACCCATTAGGGTGACAAAGAGAAAACCTGTTTGGTGGAATAGGGAGATAAGAGTGAAAATTAATGAAAAGCGTAGATGTTTTAAAATATTCACGGGTAGTAATAGGGAAGATGATTTAGAAAATTATAGGAAAAATAGAAATGAACTTAACCAGTCAATAAGAAAGGCAAAGAGAGAGGCAGAAATTAATTTAGCAAGGAATAGTAATAAGGACCTGAAGAAGTTTTTTAGTTTTTATAAATTTAAAAGTAAGAATAGGACAATTGGTCCAATTAAAATTGATGAAAATTTAGTAAGTTCAGATAAGGAGTTGGTCAACATTTTCAATGCTTATTTTGCCTCAGTGTTTACTGAGGAAAGATTAGATAATAGTTTGGAGACTAATAAAGTCTTGTATGCTAACAAATAGACTTATAGAATTTGAATTTGATGTAAAAGATATTAAACGTTTACTAGACCATAATTGACAGTAAAGCTGCCAGGCCCTGAGGTATATATGGTAGAATCTAAAGGAGGGTCGTACAGCATTACAAGGCACTGTATTTGATTTTAAGCGATCTATAACATTTGGTGAGGTACCAGAGGACTGGATAAATATGCATATGTTGTTCCTATTTATAAGAAAGGTAGTAAGGGAGATTTGGGAAATTATTAGGCCAGTTAGCTTAACATCCCTGGTTGTAAAGGTTCTGGAAAAGTTGCTGAAAGGGTCATATAGAAAATATTTAGAAGATAAAACAAGGTAATTTGTATGACTCCCAGCAACGGTTTCAGAAGGGTAGTCAATCAGACCAAACCTTTAAGACTTTTGGAATAGCATACTGACTGTATTGCAGAGGAGAGCCAGTTGAATATATATATTTTAGACTTTAGCAAAGCTTTTGATAAGGTTCCCCACATAAGGCTTATGAAGAAGTTATTGCAATATGTGGTATGGTGGATGGTAATGTTGGATTAAAGAGTGGTTGGGAAATTAGAAAGCAGTGTGTACAACTTAATGGTAATGAAACTATAGGGGAGAATAGTGAAGAGTGGTGTCCCACAGGATTCAGTGCTGGGGCCACTATTGTTCCTCATATATATAAATGATTTAGCCCAGGGACTTAAATGCAAGGTTTCTAGTTTGCAGATGATACCAAAGTGGCCACCACAGTTAGGAATAGTGAAGGAAGTATAAAGATTCAAAATGATCTTGATAAGCTCGTTGGTGGGCAGATATAGTGGCAAATGAATTTTTACAGTAAAGCAGTGTAAAGGTTCTTCACCTAGGTTACTCAAGTAAAAGTTTTAACTTACGATATGAATGGGGCTTGGCTTGAGTCTGTGGACCAAGGAAAAAGATTAGGTTGATTATAAGCGGTTACATTTGAAATAGTCATCAGTGTTTGGAAGCACTAGGAATAAAGCTATAAGAATGCTGGGCATAATAATCGCAAGTGTTTAAACAAGAGCAAGGAAGTATAAGTAACTTTATAATAGCTATGTTAGGCCAGTTTAGAGTATTGTGCACAAGTTTTGGGCCCTATTAAAGAAACGACTTAGTATATGCTAGAGGAGAGTGCAGCGTAGAGCACTAGGAGATTTCTGGGTTTGAGGGTAAGAGCTTTGAGGAGAGGCTGAAGTGGAGTTAGGAATGTTTCCTGTAGAAAGGCGATTTTCTCAGAGGGACATGATACAAGTCTACAAATTTTTACATCTATTGATAATACGGAGACCAATAAATTCTTCATAGTAGAGCACGGACGGGAGACCAGGGGGCATAATAAGAAAATTAAGAAGAAAGCATGCCATCTTGATATAAGAAAGCATTCTTTCAGCAATAGGGTTGTTAAATTTTGGAATGGTTTGCAGCATATGAGGTTTGTTTGAGTATATTCGATTGCAACTTTCAGAAAGGGTTGGATAATGGTATATGGACTGGGTTGGGTATCATAATAGTATATCTAGACGAGCCAATTTGGCGGGGCTTTTAATTACAGTGTTATTAATTTAGATTGCCTGGTGTGCATAAATTAATTGTTTAAGGTATTTGGATGGTTTGGGTATCATATTTTTATTTTTTTTTTTTTTTTTTTTTGACTAAGCCAAATTGGTGGATTTTTAGTTACAGTAATTTGACAAGCCCTAGGGTGCTTTGTGGATTTGCATAAGCATGTTTGTTAGTGGGTTGACTGGGACAGTTTCGATAGGGCCATGTGACTTCTTCCTGTTTCTATATATCTAATGTTCTAATGTTCTAATATGTTCACATTTTAGATATAGCCTAATATAAAGATCCATTTTCCAAAAAAAAAAATCAAATCAAATTTTTAAAATTAAACATTAATATTGCATATATGGCTAAATTAATTTTGAATGGAACTTTCATATTATTTTATCAAAGAAATAAGTTGACTTTCTGGTTACTCCCCTGATAATTTATATTGTTCTGGTGTTAAACAAAGCTTTAGCAATCATTTATTTCCCTTTTCTTATATTGAGTTTTTAATTAGGCATTATTATTAATTTATAATTATAATTATTATATATATATATATAATATATAATAATATATATTTATATATTATATATATATATATATATATATATATATATATATTATATATTATATATCATAATATATATATATCTATATCAATATCCTATGATGAGGCTTTAAATAAAATTGCACAAAGAAGTCAAATGGATATACATGTTAGGTTTGAAGACTTAACTACTGGTCTAATAACCACTCGTTATCTTACTTCTCAGTTCCTTACCGACACTCGAGCTGAGAATCTTTAGGAAAATCTCAAGCAGGGGCTTGGGTCAGCTGTTGACCTCATTAAAGTGACAAGTATTTCAATGGATGGACCTAATGTCAACTGGAAAATGTTGTCTTTGTTGAAAGCAGAATTAAATACCTGTCCCGAAGCTCCAAGATTGATTGAATTTGGAAGTTGCTCTTTGCATATTGTCCATGGAGCTCTCAAAACTGGTCATAAAGCTACAAATTGTGATTTATTAGAATATTTAAGGGCTTCTTATTATTTATTTAACGATTTTCCAACTAGAAAGGGAACATTCATGAAAATAACAGGCTCTGAAGAGTTTCCTGCTAAATTTTGTTTGACAAGATGGGTTGAAAATGTAAATGCCACAACAACAGCCATTCCATTGCTTCCAAGACTTCGAAAGTACGTGGAAGAAGTTGGAGAATTGAAAAATTCAAAAGTGTTTGGAAAGGTGAAATCATATTTAAAGGATCCATTATTACATGCAAAGTTGGGGTTTTTCCAAGCAGTAGCTCGTCAGTTGGAAGGATTTCTATTGAAGTTTCAGCGTGAAGACCCATTGACACCCTTCTTGTATGATGATCTCTGTCACTTAGTTAAAACTTTAATGAAAAGAATTCTAAAACCGGACATTTATTGTTCAGACGTCAAAGTTTTAATGAAAATTAACTTTAAAGATAAAAAAAAATTCATAAATGCAGAAAATATGGACCTGTATCAAACAGCAAAAGAGGGAATTAGGAATGCACCTCGTAGGCTGCAAACTCCAGAAATTTTAAAATTTAGAGAAGATTGTATGTTATTCTTGCAAATACTTATCCAGAAGTTAGTAGAAAGAAGTCCTCTTACATATTCCATCACAAAGACATTAAGTTGTTTGTCACCGAAGATAATGCTTTCTAATAACTCTGAAAGAATTAATATGTGTGTTAAAAAATTCATTGACATCAAGCGAATTGATGGTTTGACGGCTGATATAATCAAAGAGGATTATGAACTTTTGATATCTAATTCCTATGTCCTTGAACTTCTGAAAAGTTTTGATGAGAAGGAAGATAGACTTGATCAACTTTTCATTGAAATTTTTAAAAAGGTAAACATTCAAAAAGAAACAAAAAACTTTGTAACACTGATTCTTTCTTTATTTCATGGGAATGCTTCTGTACAGAGAGGTTTCTCGACAAACAAACATTGTCTACAAGAAAATTTGCGTGAAGAGTCACTTGTTGCTAAAAGAGTTATTGCTGAAGAAATGAAAAATACTGGAGGGGTTGATTATTGTATTACAAATGAGATGATGTCATACTGCCGCAACGCTTCTTCAGAGTATAAGACATACTTAAAAGAAAACTATGTGCCAAAGAAGCAGAAATTCTGGAAGGTGCAAAAAAAAAGGAAATTAGGAGCTGAGATTAAAGAGACTGAAGAAGTTAAGAGAAATATTGTCAAAGAGACCGAAAAACAACTTCATATTTTAGAAGAGAAAATAACTTTTCTTAAACAGTCATAAACTTTTTTTAAGATTAATGTACTTATTTAGTGGGCTTAGTTTAAAATTAAATAATTTTTGTAATTTGTTTTAGAGAAAAGGAAAAATATTTTTATTTGATTTTAGAGAAAAGAAAATGTGCAAATGTTTTTATATTTTTGTGTACCTTTGTTTTTGTAATTTTTATTTTGAATAAAGTAAAAGAAAAGGGAAAAAATGAAAGAAAAAGCAGGGACCTGGTAAACATATTTGGCAGATATTTAGAAAATTAATTGATTGTGTTCATAACTTTGGCTATATAAATAATTTTGGAAGTTTAAAAATTTTTCAATGCAAATATAAATTTCACTTGTAAAATGTCAAATTGTATGATGTCATTTAAATTTGTGAAAGCTGGCCAAGAAAATTTGTTTACTGGGATGGTTAGAGGGTGGGCTCTGGAGGGTTTTCATTTTTTCATCTTTCCTTATTGATAACAAAGATAAAATGATGTTTTTTATCATAATATTATATATATATTATATAATATATATATATATTATATATATATATATATTATATTATATATATATATATTTGGTAAAAACTAAGTAATTTTACAGAACATAAGAAATAATGGCTGTAAAACTGCCCCTTCAAATTTTCAAATTTCAGAAATTCATTTCAAAATTGGTGTGAGAGAAGTATTTAGACTTCAAGAATAAGAATATTCTTTTTTATAATAGGCTTTGATAAGTTTAAGAACCTTTTAATTGAATGTTGTACAGTATGTGTTTGTTTGATTATGTTGTATTTTGTAATGAAGATTACTGCTTAAATGTCTATTAATGTGACATTGAGTTATTTGTATTTACACTATTTTTATCATTTTCAAAACCAATGAACCCAATTTGAAATTAATTATTAATAATTTAATAAGTATTGTAATTTATTTCATAGAAGAGAAATTTGATTTGGACACATTGATAAATATTACACCAGATGTTGCAGCTGATTATTCTAAGCCACTGTCTTCGCCTGAAACTTCTCAAACAGCATTTGGGAAATACAAATCAGGGTTACTTATATTATAATATATATATATATATAATATATTATATATATATATATATATATATAGTATATCTATATATATATTATATATCATATATCTATATATATTATAATATAAAATATATTAATATATATATATATATATATAATATATATATATATATACATAATATCTTAATTATATATATATATAATTATATATATATATATATATAATTATTAGGTATATATATAATTAATATATTATAATATATATATTTATATTGTAATAACTATATATATATTATATATATAAATATATTATATATATATATATATATATAATATATATCTATATATATCATATATTATATGGTGGTTCATGACGTGGTTGCATGAAAAAATTACTAACTTTTTTACTATTGATCCTATCAGTGCGAAAGTTTCAGAGCATGTATAATTGTGGAGGATACACCTTTTTTATAGAAATAAATTTTTTTTTATACCCAACAATTTAGCAAAAATTCCAAAATTTCCAAAATTTTGTCAATTTTTAAAATTTTTGAATTTTGACAAAAGTGTTGGGTATACCAAAAAATTTATTTCAATAAAAAAGGTGTATCCTCCCCAATTATACATTCTCTGAAACTTTTGTACTGATCCGATAAATAGGAAAAGTTGATTTTTCTTCTTGTGCAACCATGTCACCAGCTGCCCCTGATATATTATATATATATATATATATAGTATATATATTATATATATAATATATATATATAATATATTTATATATATAAATATATATAATATATATATATAATATATAATATATATAAGTATATATATATATATATATATAATATATATTATATATATATAATATAATATATAATATATATATATATCTATATAATATATATAATATATATATTATCTATATATATATATATATCTATATTATAATATATATTATCTTAATATATATACTATATATATGGGTTTAATCTGCAAGATCATTATTGGAATTTAAAAGCAAATCATAAATAAGGTAGCAACAGTTTGATGATGTAGTTATTGTCTATATTCTAGGAGGTTGATCTAGAAAAACCTGGGAAACTACAAAATAATGAACCACAGAGAAATATTTCAGAGAAGAGAAAGCTTGATGATTAGTCTTGATACTGATGGCCTTCTGCCGGGGCATCATCATCATCATCAAAGTTTTCAAAGAGAAGGTTAACCCACATATTATATTATAATATATATATATTTATATATATATATATATTATATATATATTATATATACTATTTATATATATATATAATATATATATATATATATATAATATTATATATAATTAAAATTAATAATAATGAACTTTGCAGAATTTTGATGTTAAAGAAATTTTAAGAAGGACTTCAAAAGGAAAAATTGTTTTGAGAAATTATGAAATACATAAACAACTTGAAAAAGCTCATAGAGATGATGTTGTTGAAATTTTGGTTGACTATTGCATTGAACAGGACTATTGTATTGGGGAGTAAGTTTTGTTTTCTAATTAAATAAACTGATTCATAAGTTAATAGCAACATAAAATTTTAAAGACTTAATTATATTTATAAGGTCAGATAAACAGTTTAAGAAATGCTGTGAATATCTAAATTCCATAAAAGCTAATTAACATTGTAGAGCTTGGCATTAGCAGTGAGCAACTATAGATAATTAACCTTTGTTTATAATGTATGCTTGTAGTGAAAATTTATTTTGAGTGAAAATTTCAATTACTATATTATATAATATATATATATATATATAGTATATATATATATATATATAATATATATAATATATATATATATATATATATATTATATATATCTATATATATAATTATATATATATATATTATATATAATATATATATAATTTATAGTATAAAAAAAAAAACTACCTGTAACGTGCTTTATCCCCTATTCAGGGGGTAACACGGGGGGACTACTGGAATCGAACTTTAATGGCCGGCTATCCCAAACAGCGCCACCAACGTGTTCGAAGTCGAGTTTTAATTCTCGCCCCAGGTAGATAAAACGCCAACTGCTACGCGGGATAGATTTGAACCAGCTTCCTCTCGTATGAGAGTCGGCGACTCAACCTCCTATATATTTTAATAATATATTATATAATATATAATTATATATTATATATATATATATATAATTATATATATATAATTTATATATATTATATATATAAATATATATATATATATAATATATATATATAATATATTAATATATTAACACACACATAAGATGTACAGGGCCTGGATTCAAATCCTCATCCGGATTTTAGGTAGAAACTACCTAGAGAAGCTTCCCTCCTTGAAAAGGGCTATGCCTGTATATGAACTTTTAAAAAAAGAAAAATTTGTGTGCGCGCCTTAGGCCTTTATATTGCATGTTTTTGCTTATTTGTTGGACACCCTTATGGGGATAGCATAGTATGTTATGACAGTCAATGTGGCTTTCTTTTAAAATTGTGGTTGAACTGCATAAGTAGCAGCTATTTTGTTGAGTGCTTGTGGTAGGGTTGGCATGTTTTAGTTATAGTATTTAGATATGGTGGTGAATATGTTTTTATACTTCAATATTTTTAAATATTTTATTTTACTTTACTTTAAATTGGACAAGCTGTAGAATGCTGGGAGAGTTTCTTGAGATATTGGGTCGTTGGTTAACATATTAATTGTTAGAGAAAAACACCATTTACTGATTTTTATGAAAATATTTTTATTTTTTTTTTACATTTTTATAATTGGACTCAGCTAGGATCTGGATAAAAATCTTGAGAACAAAAGGAAGTTTGTAAAACTTTCCCACTCTTTGGTCTGGGATATCCTGACATACTGAACAAAATTTTGGCTGAATCTTACCACTTCACGAGCAGATCAGTTTTGATTTTAATCACAAATTAAACTCCAGAGTAAAATTTCAATAGCCCATGAATGAATTTTTGATTCTTAAAGATAGGTGTCGTCCCTAGAGATGTTTTCCAACCTATGTGTCACTATTCCAATAAGCAGTGGGGCCTGTACACTTTATTCTCTATATATAATATATATATTATATATAATATTATTAAGTATATAATATATATATATATATATATATATATATATATATATATACTATACTATATATATATATACTATATATACCGGTATATATATCATATATCTATATATATATATATACATATATATATATATATAATTATATTATATATATATATATCAATATATTATAAATTATATATATATATATATAATAAAATCAGATGTGTAAACAAGGTGATGCAGTTTTATGGAAATCTGATTCCGAAACTATTTCCAACTGAGGATTCACTTACTTACTTTATTCCTCCTCAAACGGATGGCAAACAACAAAAGAGAGCCAAAGGAAAGCTCATCGAGAGATACAGAAATATGAGAAGAAAGTTTCGAAAACTGGGCTTACATTCTCAGCATATTTCTAAGAGTGTGGCTAAAAAATCTAAAACCAGTATTTTATTGCATGAAGGTAAAATATGAAGTCTTATGTTGTAGTGTTAACCAAATTTTTTGAACTTTAATACATTATTACACAGATAAGTAGTCATCTATGATAAAGCATTAAAATAATCAATTTGAAAATTATAACAGCTTTTGCAAAAATTTTAGGTGAATCCTTATCAGAGGAAGAATTTTTTGAAAAGCAGCAGTGGCTTAGGTTTAACAAAGAACCTTGGGAACAAGTAGAAAAATTGTGGAATGAAACTTCAGATAAGAGAATATCTGATATCCACCTTAAAGAGGAAGCTACAATACATAGTACTTTTCTTGATTGGCCAATATTAGAAAACACCAATGGACATATTCTAGTAGTATATATATATACTATAATATATAATATATATTATTATATATATATTATATTATTATATATAATATAATAATATATATATATATATATATTATATGTATATATATATTATTAATTTTATTTTAATTTTTATTTTTAAAATTTATGTACATCAGTTACACAAACACTGTTTACCTGCCATCTGGACTGCACAACCCATAACAGGGTAACTACTAGTAAAACGAGAGTATCAAAAGTTTTCAATGGTTACAGAGAATGTAAAACTTGTAGTTTAGTAGCGAAAATGAAAATGTCATTACTGTTAAATATTGAAGACCGCTAATATATAAGAATGTCGTTTATAGGTAGTACTGAATAAAGACCAGAAAAATACCACATCTAAGTGGAGTTAGTTTGTCATATACAACCAAAATGTGGAAGATGGATTGTGAAAAAAAGGTTGCAAAATTGACAAGTAGGTGGCTTGGTTTTGAACATGTAATGTTCATGTGTGAGTTTGATGTGGCTAATGCAGAGGCGAGCTTGAACCACTTTATGGTAGCGGTTTTTCGGTTTTGTGCCCAAACGCCACTCCGATTTCTAGTTTCACACAGTTTATCCTAATCCTAGCTTACCTTTCAGTTTATCCCCTCTGTGATCACTACACCAACGTTCCTGCCATTGTTCCTTTGGTGGGGTAAGTATTAGTTGGTCGCCAACCCAACTACCACACGTACACAAGGAGACAGAAGCTAAGACATAGACAGGAAGCATGAAAAAATGAGGGGACAGAAAAAGGCTAAAGTTCCATATGCCACGAAGACATAAAAGTATTGAGGCCCTGGGGGACGCAAGAAAACCACATGTTGCATAATTCGGGTTCTTAAAGTGTTAGTTGTGTATCCAACATAAGAGGAATTACATCCTACTTCTTTGCAATTAAATTGATATACAACATAACTTTTGTAATCCTCCGAACAATGACCACGGGTACTAAAGTATGAGGACACTCGTCTCGGCGTGTAATAGCTTCTTTTCAGACTTAACATGTTCCTTTACAATTATGTTAAATTTTTGTTCTTCTCTAGAAAAGTTTGTCAAATTTAATGATTTAAAATAGAAAGCTATTTGCTTTCCATGTCAAGTGAATTTTTATTTCGAGTTAAAATGTTATTTATAGTTCTTTTATAACTTTTTCTATTTTAAATTGAGGGTACCCATTATTAATTAAGTTTTTCGTTATTCTTATCACCTCTTTGTTAAAGAGTCGTCACGTTGAAGTTATTTTATAGGCTCTGTGGATTAGGGTTTTAATAATTAATAGTTTATACCTTTCGAGTATATTAGAATCATAATTTGTGTATAAACATTTACCTGTACATTAAACATTTACTTCTCTTTCGGCTCTACCATTTATAAAACAAAGTAAAACATCTAGGAATGCCAGTTTTTTATTTTTAACATCTTCATAAGTGAAGTTTAGAAGTTTATTATTATTATTATTATTATTATTCTTATTATTATTATTTATTATTTTATTTTATCATTATCATTATCATTATCATTATCATATCATTATATTATTATTATTATTATTATTATTAAGTATATGATTTTAACTTTCTAAGTACACTTGAAACAAAGTATTAAACTGTTAATTTTATAGTGGCTGTTTTATAATTAGAATTATAATTACGTTATACAATGTTTTCCGAAACTGAAATATATTTGTTTGTGATGTGTTGCTCCTGCATCTTTGTCTTTACGGTACTTTACCGTATAGCATTTGGAGATTTGATTCTTTGTGGTATATTTTTTTATTCTCAAAAGCAAGCGAAAAAAAATAGTTGAAGGGAATGATCCAATATTGGAGATTTTGGGACCCCATTTTAGCCCCCATGTAAAAATGGACATAAAATTCTTAATTTTCAGACAATTTTGATGGGGATAAGAGCAAACCGCAGCTTTTTTTGATCTCTAAAACATCATTTTCGTGTTTTTTTTTTTAGGTGTCTGTAGTCATTGTTTTGGCATTTTCATTTTTTCAGAACCATTTTTCTTGACATTTTTTCTTATCAACTTCTACAATTTTTTTGAAATTAATTCAAACTTGAAATATGCATAGATGGGTCCATTACGCACAAAAGTCACGAATTAGTTTTTTGATTTTTTGAAAATTGTGCTCAGCAATGTCGAAATTCAAAACAACCTACTTTTGTTTTTTTTTGTTTTTTTAATAGATCCTGAGCACAATTTTAAAAAAACCAAAAAACTAATTCTTGACATTTGTGCGCAATGGACCCATCTATGCATATTTCAAGTTTGAAGTAATTTCGAATAATAATTGTAGAAGTTGATACGAAAAAATGTCAAAAAAAGTGGTTCTGAAAAAATGAAAATGCCAAAACAATGACTACAGATACCTAAAAACACTCGAAAATGACGTTTTAGAGGTCAGAAAAAGCTGCGGTTTGCTTCTTCCCCAACAAAATTGTCTGAAATTTATTAAGAATTTTATGTCCATTTTTAGGTGGGGCTAAAATGGTGTCCCAAAATCTCCAATATTGGATCATCCCCTGAAACAAAAAAATGTTTTACTGTACCTGTAAGCACTAAGCTGAGGCAGACTCGAAATTTTGAATTTTACTGCTGGAGTCGGAGTCGGAGTCGAAATTTTTTGTTTGAGTGGAGTCGGAGTCGAAAATTTTTTTTTAAGTTGAGTCGGAGTCGGAGTCTAAAATTTTTGTTTAAGTGAAGTCGGAGTCAGAGTTGAAAATCCAAATTTGAATTTAAGGAGTCGGAGTCGCGGAGTCAAAAAATTTATTTTACGACTCCGCAGCCCTGCTTACCACAGACCGTTCCCAATCCTCACTACACCCTATAGCTCTTCTAAATAACACCCCCCTTCCACTTAATAAAACTCCAAAAATTTTAGGCCTTACATATGAGACACATCTGACATTCACCCCACATATGGAACAAATTACATCTTCCACCATACGTAAACTAAACACTCTCCGAACACTTTCCCAACATGATTTTAGCGACAGAAAACACACACTTATCACCACATATAAACAAACAACTTCACAGAACAACATTAAACTATGCTTCCCCTGGATGGTTCCCAGCAATAACAAAAGCCAACATAAAAAAAATTAAAAAAAAATTAAAACACCGCCCTTAGAATAATTACTGGTTGTACCAAAACAACCCCCATCCACCATCTACAGAACGAAACCAAAATTCTCCCTATCACTTCCCACTTAGAGATGGTAGGAACACAATTTTACCAGAAAACCTTAAACCCATCCCACCCTTGTCACCAAATATTCAACAACCCCATCCGTCACAGATTAAAACTCCCTCCCTCCTCACCCTCCAAACTCTATAATGACATATATAACATCATTCCCCCCCCTCCCCCAACAAAACTTGGCTCTCTCATATACATACCCATCTCACTAGCATTCAGCTACAAAATCGCCCTAACAACAAAATTTTAAAATCCCAACCACCAAAAATTTCTCCTGCTGAAAACTCACTATCCAGAAGAGACCAAGTTAATCTCGCTAGGTGCAGATCAGGACACCACCCAAAACTATTACATTATAAATTTAAATTTAAACTAGATAACGTCACTTCCCCCACATGTACTAGATGCCATAACCACCCAGATACAGTAAAGAACCTCCTTCTAAATTGCCCAGCTCTCGACGCCCCCCGAACTGCTTTTCTATCACATCTGTTGAAGACCTGTGGAAACGCCCAAAGGATGCGGCCGGCTTTCTGGAGGCAGTGTGGCCTCCAATTGAGCGCGCAGGCTAGGGTAAGGCAACGCTACAGCATACTATCACTACTCACCCTACCATCACCTACTATATATATATATATATATATATATAATATATATATATTATATATAATATATAATATATATATATATTATACTCATAATATATATATATATATACTTATATATATTATATATATACATCACTACATATATATATATTATATATATATATACTATAATATACTATATATATATATATATATATATACTTTTTTGTGTTGTGGAAGAGGGAGATGTTGAAGTATGTGTTGGATGTTAATCAGTGAGGGAATTAGGAATGGGATTATTCGATCATTATACAATTGTTCTATGTAAAATAATAGTGGGGTTGGATGGAGAGGAACAGCGCTCGCACATCACGGAAGGCAGTGGGTAGAATTAGAGTGAGAAGTTAAGTGAACAAGGTAATAAGGATAGTTCTAAGACCACTCCACGCAGTAAATCAGTCGAATGTGACAGTTTGAAACCTGAACAATATGGGAGCAATGAAGGAAGCAGTTGTTAACAGTGCAAAGGAAAGCTCATGGCTGGATGTGCTAAAGTAGGAGGTAATGAATGATTATCCAGTGAGTGTGGAAAGTAAAAAAGAAGACGTGGGTGAATGTATTAAAAGCCAATGATGTTTCATAAGAAAGATGTTTGGAGTATAATAAGGAGGAAAAAGGAATGCTAAAAGGTGCATACGTAGGGAGGAAAGAAGAGTTAAATGAACAGTTTGGAAGGAGGATGAATGAGGACTTACAAGGTATAGGAAGCTTTCTGGAAGGAAGGCGGGGAAGGTTAAGAATGAGAATTAAGGGGACTGGGTAAGAATAAAAGAATAGGGATGTGCTCTTTGTGACTGGATGAAAGGGATGTGAGGAGAGTGTGGATAGAACAAACACTTTGAGAATCTGTATAATATTAATAGTAATGAAGAGGTAATAGTGAATGTATGTGGGTTTGATGGGGAGAAGGCATAGGTATTTTGGGGATGAGGTTAATAAGCAAGGAGGAAGTAATGGGTAGAAGTGAAAAGGTTGAAGAATGGTAAATCTGCAGGTATAGATGAAATTATCTGGTGAAATAACAAGAACGGAGGCGAGATAGTGATTGATTGGATTTGGAAGTTGTGTAATAAAGCGTTTATGGAGGGTGTAGTTCCGAGAGATTGGGAGGAGAGCAGTAATAGTCCCCCCTATATAAGGGTAAGGGAGAATAGGGGAACTGTAGGATCTATAGGGGAATTAGTTTATTGAGTGTTGTAGGTAAGATATATGCATTTTAGTCGAAAGAGTGCGTCGAGTGATGATGGACTGATTGGTGAAGAACAAGGTGCATTTAGGAGGGTAGAGGATGTGTGGATTCAAATCTTTACACTGAAACAAATGACTGAGAAATTGAGGGAGAAGAAGAATAATTGTATTTAGGTTTTATGGATTTGCAACAGGCGTATGATAGGATTAATAGGGACCTCTATGGGAGGTGTTAGTAATATATGGTGTTGGTGGTAGGGTTTTGAATGGAATTAAAAGTATGTATGAAGATAGTGAGGCGTGTGTAAGATACAATGGTGTCAAATGTTGGTTTAATATTAATGTGGAGTGAGGGCAGGGATGGGTGTTTGTCTTCCTTGGTTATTTAATTTGTATATGGATGGGGGTTATGAAAGAATTAGAGATGGGGGGTTGCAGGAAATGGTGTCAGAATGATGGAGAATGGAGGAGAGTGGGGGTGCCCTACCTATTATAATGCGGATGATTTGGTTTTGTTTGGTGAATCTGAAGAGAGATTTGGCAGGGTATGTAGAGAGATTTTGTAGGCGTGTGTAAAAGGATGGTTTGAAGTTAACTAGATAACGAGAGGGTTGGTTGTGAGTGAGCGATAGTCTCGGTGTGAAAGTTAAATGTTAGATGGTGAGAGCTTGAGCAGGTGTCTGAGTTTTAAGATTTTAGGATATATGTTGGATGAAAAAGGAACAGGATGATGCAGAGTGTAGTGGAAAGTTGTGATGGTAGGAAGGTTGGCTGTGGCAATAAATGTTGGTGGATGTAAAGGAACTAAGTCTAGAGTGCGCTATGGGTCTTACTGAGGGTTATGTGTGTTACCTGTGTTAATGTATCGTAGTGAGACTATGGTCTGGAATAAGAGGTATATATCTAAAGTTCAACTGTGTTCAGATGGACAACCTTAGGGGTTTTAGGTGTGAAAGAATTGATAAAGAGAGGAATGACGTATGAGAGAGATTGTGTGAAAGAAAGGGGTAAATGAGAGACTAAATGAAAGTATGTTGAGATGGTTTTGGTCATTGTGGAAAGGATGGATGATAGTCGTTTGTTAAGCGGATGTATAGTGGCGAGTGTGTTGGGAATCGAACGGCTGGGAGACCGAATAGAAAGTGGATGGATGGATGCAGTGAAGGAATGCCTGGAGGAAAGAATGTGAGTTTGGTAGAAGCGAGAAGAATGGTGGTTGATAGGAATGAATGGCGGGGTGTTGTGAGGGGGCGTGGTGTGGCCCACCTGGGTCAAGGGGATGAACCCTGCACTGACGATTTACATAGTATTAGTGAGGATCCGTCGCGGTCCCATGAAGCTCTAAGGTGGATTTTTCTGACGGCGACGGGTTCCCGCTAATTGATATTGAGAGGCGGTAAGGCTGGGCTTTTCTTTCGACTTTGTCCATGTTTCTTCTTTCTTTTCCTTTTTCCGATGCATAACGCACCTTACCTCATTCTTGGGAGAGAGGAGGATAATATATAATAATAATAATACTAATAATAAATATTATATATATATATATATATATATATATATATATATAATATATATATATATATATATTATAATAATATATATATATATATAATCTATATTATATATATTATTTATATATATATATATATATCTATATATATATATTTATAGATAAGTATTGATTTTATAACTATGTTTGGAACATCATCTAAATTTTATCTCAAATGGAATTTGAATAAAGAGAGTATTAAACACTTAATGATGAACAGAATCAAACATAAAACATGGATCAACCTTTTGAAAAATATTCACCCTGAAGGTTCAAAAGGTTAGTAGTTTTCTGTTTATTTGTATTATCATTAATGCCTGCATGTGTTATTACGTATTTCAAATTAGTAATTAATCATTAAGTATGAAGTAATGGTCATATTTACATGTGTAAATAATTTTATCATAGTATTTTTGAATGGGTTTTTCACTCCACCATTATTTTTATTTTATAGCTATGAAATCAAATATATGTACGCAAATGTTTTCATTTCAAATATAAGTTATAAGAAAAGGTTCAAGTCGTTTTTAGTGGCATAATTTTAGGAATGGGTGTAAGTCTCCTTCAGTGGCACTCGGTTTTTAGTAGGAATAGACATCCCATTTTTTTTATTCAGAGATGAGGTTGTAGTTGGAATCTTTTATCAAACAATTTTTTTAAATTATAGTGGAAATTGGGCTCGTATAATAAAATGGGGATTTAACAGTTTTGATTTCTTTAATCGTGACTGACATCTCGTGCTAATATTTACATAATGAATTGATAATATCTGGCATTTAAGTTAAAGGAATATTTTGAATAAAGTAGAAATTTATTTATATAAAAAGGGGAAATTGTAAGAAGTTAATGTAGTTATAAAGTTGGATTTGATAATTGTAATGGTAATTTTTCCAGTACGTATTTAGGCAGTGTTATTGCTTATGTTATTTCGAGGATTGATATTTTTGTTTAAATAGCCAAAGTTTTTTAAACCAAATTTGTAAAATCCAGCTATATTTTTTTCTTTCAAAATTTCCCTTTATAGGAGAAGATGCTGTTCTTCTGTATTTATTACCCCTGCTGCTAAAACCCAAAAAAGTCGCACTTCCATCCAAAAAGAATACAAATTGGAAACCTTCGAAAGGTGACATGCAAGAGGCTTTCATGATTCATGCTCTGGTAATTTTATTATTTAGTTTTATATTATACTTTTTACTAAATTAAAAATATATTCCCTTTTTACTTTTATTACTCACAATATCCCTTAAAAAGTTAAAATGTTAATTTTATGATTTATTCCATTTTAATAATGCATTTCTTTTTCAGAATGCTGAGGATATTAGTATTATGATTTATTCCATTCTAATATTAATGCATTTCTTTTTCAGATTGCAGATGATATTCCTAACATCATTTCTCGAAGACAGGAAAAGCTTGGGGAGATGTCATTACACATGCAGCCATTTGTAATTATTGAGGGAG